>JAXBDA010007890.1:0-16323 GCA_036023075.1 Gaultheria prostrata
TGACACTCCCATAATCACTGCCGCCACTACACCACCACTACTACTCCCACCATCACTCCCCCACCACCACAATGTCGTCACTCCACAATCACTACCACCACCTCCGCTATACCACCATCACAACCATCACCACCGCTATGCCACCATCTTGCCAATATTCTGTATATTTTTATTATTTTGATAAATGTACTTTTTTTTTCATTTATTGATTTGATTTTTGCATTCATGTAAGAATATATTTAAAGCAAAGTAAGAAATTTAGTGAATTTAATATCACCACCGCTATACCACCATCTTGCCAATATTCTGCATATCTTTATCATTTTGATGAAGGTATTTTTTTTTTCATTTATACATTCCAGTATGAATATATGGGCAAAAAAAAAATTAGTAAATTTAATACTTCAGCTCCTATTTCAGTGCTTATAATTCCGTACATATCAAATAGCATCGTAACTTAATAAATTCACCATTCAATTTTCAATTTTATCAAACAGCCCCCTGTGTTGTGGAGAAGGGTTGGAGCGTGCTAGGACCACCCAAACTACCAAATCTCAATCAATATATTGCTGCAAATCTACACGTGAAGCTGAACTCGACCCTGTTCTTTCAAAAAAAAATTAGTCTGATATTTTTTCAGGTATAATTTACTATTCAAAATTTCTTGTTCTGTTTTTCTTCAAAAAAATTTAGATTAATCATTCGTCTCAACTAGAGGATTAAGAAAAGTAAAAAAAAAAAAAAGAACCGAAGTTAAAAAAAAATTGCATAATATTAAACACAAAAATACCAGCTTTTTCAAACTTAATTTGTACTCTATTTAGCGAACATTTTTCTTGCTTTTGGGTCAGATTTTTTTTTTTCCTTTTAGATTCCTCTTATCAAGACAAATGATTAGTCCAAAACATATAATGTAAGTCTAACAAAAATTCAAAAAAACAAAAAATGATACTTCAAAACAAAAACTTAGGAAGAACAGGGCCGAACTACAAAATTAGAAAGCAGCTTCTGAGCATCACTTCGGTAGATGAAGCGCAAATAGAAATAAACCAATTAAAAGACCAAGTTGAAGAAAAGGAAGCAATTTCCCAGTTATCTTATTCAATTGATATTCCTTCAACACCATGAACTTTTATCTCATCGTCCAACAAAGCGAGTTACAGTATAAGCTACCGCAAAATACCAGATGCTTCAAGGCATCAAATACAGTGACAAGGACGAGAGGAACTCATCAAACGGAGAATTTCCGGCTGAAAGTTAGCTTGAGCTGTCATATACTTCGGTAAACAAAATCTTCATTGGCATGCCTAATCTTGGCAAGAACTCTGGCTTACAGGCTACACTACAGGAGAGATGACATCCAATCTAATAGGATATCAACAAATTACTGGAAAGAGGCAATGTGGTAATGTGTTGAATAAACACTTCGTCCAAATAAATAAGATCTTCCAACCATCGATCAACGCTTGACCCACTGGAAGCTTTTTCTGGCTTTTGCTTTTCCTGGTTTTTTCCTTTCCACAACTCTTGAATCCCTTGTCAGGAAGCCAGCTGGAGGCAATACACCGTAAGATGGTCAGTGACAAACCAGAGGATGGCGAAATGTATAAGCAAATGCACAAAAATCTGCACATATATCTATAGACTTTTCACATGAGAGGATAAAGTAGATACGTCTTTATGGAAGCATTTATGGACAAACTGAAAGCCAAGTATTATCCAACATTTTGTTTTTTCCAAGCATTATAACTGAGAAAAAGCACCGATGAGATTGAAGAGTAACCAAAACGAAATGGTAATGATTATGCTTGCATGAGTTGTACCTGATCTGAGTGGTGGACGTAGATCTGGTTCCCAGTTCTGCAAGGCTCTACTGACGCCTAATTGAATTGCCCCAACTTGCCCTGTTCCATGGAGATTTAGTAGTCCAATTTTAGGAATACTCTCAAGAAAGTAGAAACTAAGAAGCAGCACAAACTTGAATGCAATGAACAGAAGAGAACAGCATATCATGTAGAGAGTATTTCAACACAAATAACATGTTCTTAGACCCACTTTGTCAATCCGAATATAAACCACCTCTCAAGTCTCACCGATAAGAAAATCTCTAGATGAAAGAACAACATTTTGCTGGATTCGCTTATGTACATAGCATGAAGCTACAGCGATGGAGAATTAAGAACAACAAAATACAACGCATTTCAAAGATATGAGTGGACTAAAAAAACTGGCAAAGAAAGTATGCAGGTAGGCTAAGAACCAATTTTTTCAATTTCTAATTGACCTTTTGATACAAATCACAAGAATCTATTTTTCCTCGAATCAGTCATTGAGAGGTAAAGGATTTAATCCATTTAAGAAATAAAGCTTTTGAGCAGAATAGGAATTTAATTGAAAGACCTTTCAACTATTAAAGGGGGTTAATGAACAAATCACACTTTTACCACTAAACTATACCCGCTACAATGTGATTATTGTATAATAATGGATCTTTCATCAAACAAGGGAATATGGCTTAATCAAGATAGGATCCTAAAGAATCTCACAAATTTTAGTGTGTACATTTTTAGTGGGGGTTTAATGAGATAAGGAAAAGAGGATTCATTAAAATCAATGGTTGAGTACCCGAACACAACATGAAACTCCCCTTTGTATTGCGCTCCCCAAGTGTGCTTGTTCCCCCCTTCTTCCTCAACTAAGGCGATAACTCCAAAGTCCCAATTGACCTTTGTGATGGGTTGGATAGGAATTGGAGAAGTAAAGATTCTTGTAACAAGTGACCAAAAAAAATAGCTACTGCGATGGAGAATGGTACAAAAGGACGAATACTGTTTTTGACTATTAAATGAGAAGGGAGGTTAACTGGTTACGGTCAAATTGATATTAGTTATTGTTAATTGTTAATCCCATGTAGGAGAGTCTAAATGAGGAAATATTTAGATTTCTTGATTTTCCATTTCAAATTGTTCTCTGGACTTTATATCAATATGAGGTGATCGTAACACACTAACACAGTATATAAGATTCGTGATTCAGGAAATCCAATCTTCCGTGTAAGGCGGAATCCCCCAACAATGGTTTTCAAAAAATGGGTGATTGAAAGATCGAGTCCCTATGCGTATCTTGGTAGTCATTACTTTTGGTGGTCTTTCTTTTTGGCAGACTCATATTCCTCTTCTATCGACCAGAAGCATCCAGCAGCGCAACGCCGGTTTCAAATTCTATTCAAAGGGCTAAGGCTCCCCTTATCCCCCATGACCGTGTGTGGGCCACACTTCAAAAAGGCCGTATGGGGGTCCTTCACTTGCTTGTGTGAGTTCCCCGCCCGCTCGTGCTCCTTACCAACAACCCAGCGCTCCACGGAACACACCATAGTTTGGTCCAACAAAAATGGTTCAATCCTGAAATCCACTATAGGATCTCCCTTCCCCCTCCCTACTCTAATTCTAATCAAAAGAAAGACTAAAACTAGACCCATTAGTTCTGCACCGAGAAAAAATCAATGGAATTGTCTGATACGCTCTTATGTTGCTAGAACTTATTTAGATGGTATCCCGAGATTGAAGAGATGGAATTCCTCCCGGGAACATCCAGTGCTAGAACTTGAGTAGGCTATGCTTGGCATCAGCTATCGGGCAAAGAATATCTCCAACTATGTGCCGCTTTTCCTAATCAAAAGATAGGAGCATGGGTTATCTTGACCGTAAGCTACTATCCCGCACTAAGCAATCAACCAATTGACTTAAGGCCAAGGGCACTTAGCAGCATCTATTGAGTGCACTCAAAAAAAAGGAAAAGATGTTATGCAGTTAGCAAATGCCCCTGGACATCTTCACAGTTTCTACGTGCAATCTAAGGATGTTGATTTTCTTTACTTGATGTGCATATGTCAATAGGTTGAACCATCAAATTCAACAGAACAATCATATGTAGATACACACAAGACATATGTAGACCCACAAATTTAGTTCAATTTTGATATAGAAAACACGTAATTGAGCAAGTCAACGACATGGTTAGCATGCGCAAGTCTAACAACAGTGCAGAATAGGAGCTTTATTGTCCTCCTCAAGGTCCTGATCTCCTTCCAACTGAATATAATAGTTCCCAAGCAAGTATAACAAAAAGGCAAGGGGAAAAAAGCAACATAGTATTGATCGTTTTGCCATAACCCTAAGGTTATTAATTTACTTTACCAGGAATTATTAACTTCCCAATAATGATGCTAACCAATGGTAACATATTACAGGAGAAAGTCGGGCTTACCAGAAATACCACCTCCTTTCACAGTACAATCGATGTCCCAAAGACCCAAAGTCTTGGTCTCAGAAAAAGGTCGCAGCAGAGCAGCACGATGGTCAAGCATAGGGAAATAGACATCAAACTCTTTGGCGTTAACTACAAATTTACCCTCACCAGGTTGAATCCAAACACGGGCTATGCTGCATTTCCTTCTTCCTGTTCCATAAGCCCTCCCCTTGTCATCTACTTGTCTCACTCTTGCATTGGCAACTTCCTCCTGTTTTTGGCGCTCTATTTCAGCTCTAGAGGATTTCCGTGTACTTTTCTCATAACGCATGTCTTCTATTTCAGTAAGAGGCGGCAATCCTTGAACACCATCCATATCCTTGAGAGCCATCAAACTATCCAGCATTTCTTCTGTAATACCAGATGCTGCAACTAGGTCACCAAATGCACGATTTGGACCTGCAATCACAAATATTGGACCAATATGTTCTGCAATCAGACCCTGTACAGATGATATGATGAGCAGAACTTTGATAAAGCATGGAACCTTCTATCACATCATTTTTCAAGCATAATAAGCACAAAGTATGGAGAGGGGGAAGGGGGAAGACAAAAATAACATAAGAGAAAGCTGGTAAGTAGAAGTATCTGAACAGAGAGAAAGGATACACTTGTAAGATTGCAAGTAGAAAAAGTTAAAATCAAGGTTCTGCATACCCTACCGGCTAGAGTACTGCTTTCCTACTGGTATGGTACATACTGGTACCGGTCAAATACCGGGTACCGTTTTGGATTTAGCGCTATTACCATTACACATGGTAATGAATCGATTATTTTTCCCATGCCATTCAGCTCATATAACATAAATTTTCATTAAACAACAAAAATTACATTCACATTATATAATCTCTTTTCTCACCAGAAAAAAAGGGGAAAAAGCTCCCATCACTATGAAGAGTAAAGAATTCAAACTTTATTGCTTCAAAAAAAAATTAACCTCACAGAAATAAAATAAACAAGTACTTTCTCAATCACAGGCAACCCTTTTTCATTTTGAAGAACAAAATACTACACCTGTACCCCATGATCAACCTGTCATAACCATTTCAAATGTAAGTTGAAAGGGTAATTTGGTTGTTCTGTCATTTTAGGGGTTTCAACTCTACATAACCTTCTCTAAGAACATCTCCAGCCCTGCATCAAACTTTTACTCAAATTCACTTAAATTTGAGTAAAAAGCTTGATTTGGGGAGACCCTTACTAGTCATCAATATCTTTTTTACTCAAATTTGGCTTAACCATTTCAAATGTAAGTTGAAAGGGTAATTTGGTCGTTCTGTCATTTTAGGGGTTTCAACTCTACATAACCTTCTCTAAGAACATCTCCGCCCATCAAACTTTTACTCAAATTCACTTAAATTTGAGTAAAAAGCTTGATTTGGGGAGACCCTTTCTAGTCATCAATATCTTTTTTACTCAAATTTGGCTTAAAAAAAATCAAAAACAATTTATCTCACATCCTCCTCTCTCTCCACCACCGCAGAGAAGCACCAGCCACCTTCAAGACCCCCCCCCCCCCCCCCCCCCCCCCCTCTTCGTCGCCTGTTGCCTCTGGATCTGTGTTCGACCACCACCACCAGACACCACCCGTCACCGGCGACCATCGTAGCCTCACGATCTGTGTTCTGTAACCCTCTCCGGAGTTGACGACGACGACGGCTGAAGGACTTCCGGCGATGTGCCCCACCACAAAGTTACCGTTGAAAATTTGGTTCAAGGGTTGAGACTCCCTTGTTTTGGGTAATAATTTGAGTAAAACTCAAATTGACATAGGCTTGGTTCAAGGATTGGAGAGCCATTTACTCAGATTTTGGGCGGGTTTTACTCAGATTTGTTTTACTCAGATTTTGAATTTGGTTCAAAAAAAGGTAAGGGCTGGAGCTGCTCTAACTTGGCAACTTCCTTCTCTGCTGCTGTTGGGTGACCGCGTCTCTCTCTCCCCCTCAATCAGTCATGGAAAAACAGGCATAGCTCCTCCTCTGTCCCTCCCTCCCTCACTCGCTCTCTATCTCTCTGGCTGCGATTCCCTCCCTCACTCGCTCTCGCTCTCGCTCTCTATCTCTATCTCTATCTCTGTGGCTGCGATTTGACCTGCTTTTGTAAACACAGTCACAGTCCGTTCAAAACGATACGGAACGGAATCGTCATTAACGCCTTCTCGTCCGATATTGGCTGGAATTTCCGGTAAGGACCGGTATTAGAGCCGAGACGGTATTTGAGGTTCAAGATACCAGTTTCCCTCAAAATCTGTACGTACCTGCCGGTATGGTACGGGATTCAAGACCTTGGTTAAAAACAAAGAAGCGGCTCTAATTATTAGTGGTTCAATCAACCTTGGCTACTTATCAATGAAAGTGGAAAGTAGTTTTCGGCTATCCTGGATACCCTCTCCTAAACAACGCAACCAATCCATTTCGTTCACGTCATAGTGAGGCAGCTAAACACCATAAATGACGCATACGAACATTAAACATATCAAACCAAAGCTATCTTCTTTATAATAGTCCCTCGGACCTTCACCATCAGCAACATTACTAGAGATCCTATTTACCCCCAATATTCCATATTAAACAAGAAAATCAAGCGACAAAGTTGATAAAATTGGCACACAGGAAATGAATCAAATATGCATTCGCCACTGAACAAAAAAACACAAGGCTTTTCACATGCTTGAGAAGGAAGTCAAAAACTGGAGCTTGCCTTTGAGTACATCAGAAAGCACTTTCTCTTCCTCCTTTAGTTTCCTCTCCTCCTCAAGTTTCCTTTCCTCTTCACTGTCTCCAATCTTCACTCTCTCATCATCTACCCGCATCTCCAAATCCTCGCCTCTGATATCAAACACGTCATAGTCGACCTTCTCTCCTTCTCCAATCCCAAACACGTCGTCAACCTTATCCTCTTCTCCTCCCAACCTCCACGGCCCATCCACCGTCGACCACTCACCACTCTTACTCCCCTCCGCCTCCTTCTCTACACCCTTGAAAATATCATCCTCTGTATCACCGCCATCCGCCGCAGAAGATCTCAACCACGACTCCTCCTCCTCCGTCGCCGCCGGTTTCGCGTCACCCCCGCTGGAAATTCCGTCGAGAGGTGCGGCGTCTTCTTCGAACACGGATTCTTCAGTCTCTTCGTTTGAAATCTTCCATAAATCGATCTTCGGAGTGGGTTGATAGTTTTCTCCGCCGTCGTTGTTGTTTCGATTGGTGGAGAAAAATCGGGTGGTGGAGAGGGGGAAATTGGAGTTAGGGTTTGGAAATGGAGGGTTGGGAGAAGAAAGAGGGTGGGTTTTGGAAGTTGAGAAGTGGTTTAGGGGAGAGATCAGGGTTAGGAGACGGAGGTGGGAGAAGGGTCTGGTAATGATGAAGCGACTGAGCATTGTAGAGGGAGAGAGAAGCTCATGTGGAGAGAGAAGGGTTTTGGGTGTGTTTAGTGCAGTGGGGTTTTAGATTAGAATTAGGAATTGTTCACTCGAGGCCCATCTTGTTCATAATGTGAGGCCCATTTTGGTTTGGTCTTGAAATGAGAGAGAGAGAGAGAGAGACTGAGGTCCGGTCGGTCCGTTCTACTAAGTGGATTATTGACATTTTGGTTTTTCACGGTTTACGAGATGAGATAGGTCATGCTCATCATATACATCAACTAAAAAAAGGGTTATTTACCGGGACACCTCCGATAAGTATACGTTTTTCACCATACACCCCCTTGTAAGAAAAAAACCTACGACGACACCCCCTATAAGTATCTAAATAATCTCAAACTAGCCTTCTGTTAGCTCCGTAACCCCCTACTGTTATATGATGCCCTAATTTTCGTAAAAAACATGTGTGATGTTCCAATATTACCTCTTTCCTCCTCCACTATATTCCCCCAACCTTTATTTCATTATCATTTACGTTCTCTCTACTCTCTCTCAAAACCCTAGCCCCTTTAATATTAGTACTTTTTATAATATTAGTACCATTTAAAAGATATTCACAATACCTTTAAAATGAGACCAATCTTGAACATATTTTCAATTTTTTTAGAGAAAGTGCAAAAGAATTGAGTTTTGAAGTAAGTATTTGAAAAATGGAGGGAGAATGTTGTTACTTTTGAATTCATTCCACCAAAAAAAGACTTATAAATAAGGTGTGGTCCCCAAAATTTGGTTATTGGCTAAAAAGTTGTTATCTTTGATTATGTCAATGTGAGCCAATTTTTGGACAAACATTGTTAACTTTAGTTATTTAGATGTTTTGATTATTCCATTGGGATACTCTTACATGTGTGGTTTTATACACTAGTGGGTTGATAGCCAAAAGCCCAAGATTGAATTGGAAACCTTGTTGATTGATTGTAAGCTTCTTCGACTTACGTTTTGTGCACGTCTTATATTTTTTCAGGAAACGAGGAGGATTCCAAAGATTTAGAAAGTGCATGTAGTGCCTACTTTTGGTTAAGATAAAGAGGAATGTGCCCTGCCACAACATTTTGGACTTACTATGTTCAGAACACTCTAACTTAGGAAAAGAAATTGTAATTTTGGAAAGACGTGTGACTTATATTGACTTCCAGTATATTCCGGAGTTGTATTGGGACATGTATTGTGTATTTGGAGACATGTGCGAGGGTATTTTGACGGTTTATATAAGTATATAGAAATATATATATATATACAATAATGATTTCCTAAGGACTACCTTACCCAAATAAAATACGGATTTCCATTTTCCGATTGAATTTTGATGATCCGAACCGTTCAATGTGTTTAAAACGCATTTTTAAGGGTACCTACGAGGAATCACTAAAAAAAATGACCGGGAAGGGCTTCATCCGAGCACTTTTTCATAAAACTTTATCTACGGCATGTGTGAAAACCTGCTCGGATGAAGCCCTTCCCGGTCATTTTTTTGGTGATTCCTCGCGGGTACCCTTAAAAATGCGTTTTAAACACATTGAACGGTTCGGATTATCAAAATTCGATCGAAAAATGGTAAGTCCGCATTTTATTTGGCTAAGATAGTCCTTAGGAGATCATTATTGTACATATATATATATATAATGGTAAGAACTCTTACTCATTAGGGGCCCCAACTTATGATGGGGTAACTGTAAAAACTCTTAAGTTGTTATAGCTTGAATGGATCCAAGCATTCAGCTTCTTCCTTTTAAGTGATTTCCGGAGATCTAGGAATGATAGTCTCCAAATGCCGTAAACAATGTAATCAAATTTTTGTCCGAATACTTTGATGTACTGTGGTTTGTTTGTTTGTTTGTTTGTTTGTTTTAATTATCCCCTAATAAACTCTAACTTCAAATGCTTCTTTTTTGAAGATAATTAAGAGTAACATTGGCCATGGGACTCGCCCATTGCAGCTTCAACCACGAATTGGGTCCATGCATTGTTAGACTTCTACCTGAAGCCCTAAAACAGATATTTGGACCCTAAGCCCTCAAACAAAGACTTCTACCCTAACCCCTCAAACAAGGATTTCAATTTTGGGGGTTTACGGTTGAGAGGGAGAGAGATGAGCGTAATTTTGTGAGGGTGGAAGTAATTACGGTTTACAATCCTGAGGGTGGAGGGTGGACGTAATTATGGTTTACACTCCCGAGGGGTAATGTTGTCCGTCCCACCACATACCTTCTTATATATTTGTATTTTCGGGACGAAAAATGGCATTTTATATAATTTTACATTATCCAAATCCCCCTCTTACAACAACAAAACAAACCAAGTGATTTTTAATCTCCCTTCTAACGTAACACCTCTCTAACCATATCCATATCTTTATCCCCTCTTATTATATTCTCATTCCCCCCATATACATATCCTTCTAACAAACAAGGCGTATGTGATTTGCTCCCTGAACATTGGTTTTTTGCTTGAGTTTAATGAAATGTTGTACTTACTCAAAAAAAAAAAACCTTAAATGGGATCAGCAAAAGCTGAGGTGGCATGAAATTATTGGTTGGTGCACCAGTTCGTTTGCACTTAAATAATTGGCAAGTGAGCTCAGTATTTGACTTAAATAAATTTAAGTGAATTGTCAAGTTTAATGGATTATCTTGAATCTTCTCTCACGAATCAATCGGTTCAAATGTGCTTTTCAGTGATGAGTGATGACAATTTTTTTAAAAAACAGGATCGGGAAAATGTAGAATTTTGCACCCTATAGTGAGTTCATTTTATCCGACTAAAATATGACTTCAATTTTTTCCAAGCTGTTACATTACAGAGATTAATTTTTCCTTCAGTTTCTTTCAAATCTCAGTGTGGTCCCTCTAGTATCAGTTTTGGCAATTTCAACCTTTAATAATTCTTTTTGTATCCAAGAAGTCGAAAGAATGACTACCGTTAAGATTTCTAACGGAGATGGGTACAGGAGCAGCAAATGGCCTGTTTGTATGGATAAAACAGTAAATTCAAGCATATTAAGAGCGTTGACCTCAGGGGCGGATGGAAGGGGTGCAAGAAGGGTTCCGTGCCCCTGCACACCCCTAGTTATCCCACTAATTACTACTCCCTCCGTCCCTTTTATAGTGTGTACATTTTCATTTTGGGTTGTCCCTTAATAAGTGTGTGTTTTGAAAAGTTAGTGGGTACATTTTCTATTTTGCCTTTAAAAGTAGATTCATTTTTAAAAAGTTAGTGGATATTATTATATTGATAAGGGTAAGTAATGGAAAGTAGATGTAAAAGTTGTAAAACTTGATGTGAGAGAAAAATAGTTGGAATTCTCAGTCCCAGGTAACACACTTAAAAAGGGACGGAGGGAGTATTTTTTAAGGTTAATTTGACAAAAAATATATAGGATTGGCCCCAGCAAGTCTCCTGAGTGGGAAAAAAAAAAGTTTCTATATATGCGTGAGAAAATTTCAAGTATCTTGAGGGAAAAAAAAAAAAAAGAAGTTTCTATATATGATTGAGTAAAAACCCTTAAAATTTTAAGTTATCGATCATTTTTCGGTCATGGTAACAAAACTATATTCAATTATGTATACGTACACAATCTCGTCTTCTTCCCAGAACTAATTAATGATCCGGAGGGCATGTAGCGAGCTTCCTCGGCCGTCCGATCAACAGAATTTTTTCCTGACCAATCGCGAAAGAAACTCATGTCCTGGTAATATCTCTTTCTCATCATCCTGGATCTATAAAATGAGATTTTTTTTTTACCTGCGATCCATGCGCAAATTATGTCATGCAAAAGATGAAAAGAGTAAAATCTTGAATTAATATTAACCTGTATTGAAATTTAGTGGTGAAAGTAGAAAACTGGGACAATTAAATAAAATTGGAGTGACAGTATTTGTTTCCCTTCTTGTTAGTTTCTTTAACAAATTGTTCTAAGGTCCATTATAAGTTTTCCTAACATGTCTAATCCATCTCATATTTTCATAACACCTCTAATCCATTTTTTTGCATTTCCTAAGGTACAAAGTCCATTCTCCATTTTTAATAGACAAATATACCCCCACATTAATTTAATAGATAATACACCCTGCCGGGAAAGTCGCCGGCGCCGGAAAAGTTCACTGGCGCCGGAAAATTTTCACCGGTGCCGGAAAAGTCGCCAGCGCAGATAACCATATCTGGACTCACAAGATGTAGTTATTTGGACTCTGGATTCTCAAGATGTGGTTATCTGGACTCTGGATTCACAAGATGTGTGATATATCTCTTTTTTTAAAAGCCTACTTGGGTTCAATTGTGGTTATCTTGACTCACAAGATGTTTTCAATTCACAAGATATAATTATTTGGATTATATCTTTTTTTTAAATTCTATTTGTGAATATTAATTTAGGGGGTGTGGATATTACTCCCCTAAAAATTAATATTTTTTCCCATTACGCATAATTCAAAGGGAGTAACACGTGTTCACAAGATGTGGTTATCTGAACTCACAAGATGCGATTATTTTTTGTTTTTTCTGTTTTTTTGTTTGTTTGTTTGTTTTTTGAATTTTTTTGGAGATTTTTTTGGTAGGGGTGTTATTTGAGGATTTTGATTAATGAATTCTTCTATCTCTTCACCAAAAAATATGTGGTTATTTGTACTGTATATTTTTCTTTAAAGCCTATTCGGGATCAGATGTGGTTATTTGGACTCATAAGATGTGGTTATCTGGACTACAAATTAAAAAAAAAAAGAATAAAAAACATGGTCACAGAGGGGGAAAGAAAGTTGAACTCTCCAGATTTTGAAAAAAAGAGGACTACATCCAAGAGAATCAGCTTAACATATGAAATCTGTAACATAAAATGCCAAAGACACATCTTATAATGATCAAGATAACATATTAAAAAGATGCACCGTCATCAAGTCAATTATTTATGTTCAAAAAATGCCTTGAGGCAATTAGGCCAAGTCGATCACTTTTCGACGGAGCGGTGGGTCATTAGTCATAGCCGGGGAGGAAAAGCACATCGCCGCAAAAAGAATGAGAACCATGCAAACAATAGCTTCCTCTGTCTAACCTCTCTTTGAAACATTCACCGGCTCAATGCCTGGCAATTTTCTCTCTCTGATTCAAATTCGATTCAGAACCTCGGGTCGATGCAAGCCACGTTGAATCCATGGCCGGATTGCAAAAACGCTCCGATTCGTCTTCGGTGATGAATTCCGTCGAGTAAATTGTGCAATTTACTATTTTGGGCTGTCCCTTAATAAGTGTGTGTTTTGAAAAGTTAGTGGGTACATTTCCTATTTTGCCCTTAAAAGTAGATTCATTTTTGAAAAGTTAGTGGGTATTATTATATTGATAAGGGTAAGTAGTGAAAAATAGATGTAAAAGTTGAAAAAGTTGATGTGAGATAAAATAAATTGGAATTACGAGGTAACACACTTAAAAAGGGACAAATGGAGTATATGGCATGGATATGGATATGACGATACAGAAAAAGTCTAAACATAAAAAAAGTTTTATACTAGCATGCATGGTGACAAATTGTCATATTTTTCGCATGCAAAAGTGTTGTAAAATTTACTTGGTCACTTGTTGAAATTTTATTTTTATAAAACACATGTATGCTACAATTAAAGATAATTAGAATTATTAAAAATGTGAGAGTACCATTTTCATCTCATATCTTTCTATCTAAAATAAAAAGGCCAAGTATATTTTTGTGTATTTCGAACAATTCTATTCTCATAATTTACAAAGTAGTGCCAAAAAATAATTTTACGTACATTATTTAGAGTCTCTAACTTCTAAGTTTGTAGACCTGCTCCCCTTCCGCGAAGAAGGTTTACGTTCACTACACAAGATGGCCAATAAGCGTCTAGGTGCCCGTTGCAGCACACCTTGGAATGTTAGAGTCGCCACTTGGTTTAGGCTAAACCAAGAAAGAGCCTTGCCAAAGATTCATGGTCCGGGAAACACAGGTACAGCGAGGGGAAGGTGTTAGGCACCCCTCTTCGCCTAGCCACAAAGGCTAGCTTGTACTCGTTTGACATAAAATTGCTTCAACATTTTAGAAGATCTCGCACACAGCTTGTTATTAAACCTTTAATAAATATGGGTGACAAAAGCAGTAAAATTACCAATACACAGGGGATAGGGGAACGAGAGCATGTTACAACACACACAAACAAGAATTGCAATTAAATTGTGTCAGCAACGCTGAATTGCTGGTCGACTGGTCGGCCAATTAATTTGGCGGCTAGCAGATCATACTGATTAATTTATCGGCCGGTGTTCTTCCTAACACCAAGAACACCGGAAAACATGAAAAAATGAGCTAAATTGATAAAACTAAGCTACAAATTGAGAAGAGATTGAGAAATTTACCTACTAAAACGTTGCAACCTTGGTGATTTACTCTCTCAGTGATTGAATTGTTTCAATTTGCTTGCCTTGTAGTGGATTCCACGGGACCTCAAACCCTAAGCTTGGATTTGGGGGTTTTGCACTCGGGTGATTTCGTTCAACGGGGTGTGAGGGCTTTTGAAGCTGAAGGTTTGGGGGGTGTTCTGCACAAAGTTTCGGGTTGTGGGAGATGGAAATTGTGTGTCGATTTTGAGTAGCAAAGGCTCCTATTTATAGGCTAGCAAAATGGATGTCCCGGTCCCATTGAACTCGGATTGGGAGAGGTTTGATGGAAGCTAATCTCTATCTACAAGACTCATAAACTTATTGGTTAAGCATAACCGGAATTATCCGATCGACGGGAAGAAGTAGAGTCCCAATCGAGCTCTGCTGAAAAAGCTTCTAGAAGAAGCAATTTTGCTGGCCGGCTATAGGATTTACCGGTCGGTTAATGCATTTGACTGGTGTAGTTGGTTTGGTCAGGAGACCGGGTTACTGGCGGTTTGGAAATGGATGTACCGGCTGATAGCCGGTATTTCAGCTGAGTTAGGGAGGTTTTTGGTTTTGGTTGCCAAATCCTTGCAAAGGTTTCGAGATCCACGTGAACTTCCCCAAAGCTTTAGGTATCGCTTTCATCATTAGGAGCCCGCTTACAGCAGTACTTGAAAATATCCACCAAACCAACTTAGAATGTCTACATAAATCACTACTACAAAAATCAAACAATATTACCTTTTGATATAATTATATTTTCTAGATATGTATATGCAAGTGTCTAAAAAATATTAATATTTGACTTATGATTCCTTAAAGACGTACTTGCGGTTCATAAGTTAGCATCAAGTCTTTGTTCTAGTCTCTGTCTATATACTGTCTATATACGTATAATTCAATTCTCAAGAGCCTCTGTCTATATATAATCAATATTTTAAGAAAATCTTTGGGTTGACTGGTATAAGGGATTTTCTGTGTTACAGGAGAAATGTGAAAAACTCCTTGAAGAATAAGAGCCTCTGTGAGACATGAGGTCTGTGTCTGATAGAATTTTGCAAAATGCATAATTTAGTTTGCTTGCTGTTTTTTTTTTCTTTTTGAAGTGTTCAGTTGGTGTTCATTTGTTGTAACACCCTGTTTGTTTGAAGAATATATGAGGCACACGGATATGAGGTGAGCCCGGATATAGAAATTTGGCTTGAGATATATTCGACATTTGATTTTTTTTGCAAGCCGGATATAAAAGGGAGGAACAATTACCATTAATGTTCGAAAACAAATATTTATTACCATTAAGGTCAATCTCTCTTTTTTAATTACCATTAAGGTCAGACACTCTTTTCTTGGGTTTAGGTTTAGGGTGCACTTTCCTATTATAGGATTTTAGTGATTTATGCACTTTCATAGGGTACCCTAGGGTTTAGGTTTAGACACTTTCATAGGGTATCCTAGGGTGCATTTTCCTATTATAGGATTTTAGTGGTTTGAGCATTTCCATAGGGTACCCTAGGGTTTTAGGCTCTTTCATAGGGTACCTTAGGGTTTAGGAACATTCATAGGGTACCCTAGGATTTAGGCACTTTCATACGGTCTAGTGAGTTGAGGAGAGAGAGAAGAGGGGAGGGGGGGGGGGGGGGAGTGTACTAGGTCGAAATGGAGTGGACAGTGCTTTTTCCCGCATCAGGTGGAGCTCGCCATCCAAGGATCCAAAAACCGGACCTGCTGGTGCTTTCCCCGATATAAAATCCTGTGATATACATATCCTCCTAGAAGGGGATATATTATAGACACACTCCCCATCTATATTATATCCGGTCATTTTTCCCACCACACCCTTGCCCCCACCACTCTGACGCATGACACACACACACACACACACAGATGATGCAATAGGGCCCACCACATACGTTGTTATATATTTGTTTATTTGTAACGAAAATGGCATTTTACACAAGTTTACTGTAATAATCCGAAAATTTTAATAAAATTTAGGATTATTTAATTTCGTGTTGATTACTTTAATTTCGTTATTCAATTTCTAATTGCACTTAGGACCCTTAATTTGCAATTACTACGGTTTATACCCGAATACTTCCTAATTGCTACAAATTCGACCCTAAGGCACGTTTACTTTTTAATCGCGAGCATTACATTTTTATAAATTCATTTCATACATAATTATACACTTTTATACACATACACAAGCAATACTAGTACACATACAC
>JAXBDA010007891.1:0-16318 GCA_036023075.1 Gaultheria prostrata
AGTAAATTTAAGTGAAGGGTAATTGAGTCCAAAGCTATTTGTCATCCCATGTCTTTGCAAATATTTTTCTCCTTCTCATTCATCTCTAATTCCGGAAAACTGTTTCATTAAACTGCAAATATTAGCCGAATCTCCACTGTCCAGCAATTAACCCTTTTTTCTACGTGTTTTTTTGAAGCCATAATCTGATATCTCCTATTTACCATGTTACCATTGAAAGCCCTTTTTTTTTTTTTTTTTGAGTAAAAATGAGGTTTTGCCATTGGAGATGCTCGTACTCAAAATGAGTTTCTAATTAAAATTTTAACGCAAATTGTGTAAAAGAAAAAAAAAGAGTTAGGATTGGAGATGCTCTCATCACCACAATATCATATTCATTGAGTGTATGGGGTTGATGTAGTGTCTTGTCTATGGGCACAGTTGCACAATGGCAAATCTAAGCTGTCTAAAAATGTTTATAGTGGTTAAGATTTTAAATATTATCCTAAGATATTTATCTTCCATATACAATAATTTAGATTAATAATTGCGAAACAAACAGTCCAGATTGAGCACGACAGCGTGTGGTGCCTTTGGAAGATTACATATCTCAAACTCAAAACGACAATTCCATGTTCCAATTCCATTTTGGGAAATTTTTTTGGGTGCCGAGTGAGTATAATTAGGGATGACAATGGATCGATTTGGTCTGAATTTTGCGATTACCATACCCAAATTCAAAGTATTTATCTATACCCAAATCCAAACCGATATCCGACGCGTATGATTTATAGTGCACCATAACGAAACCATATGGATTTGGATTTTATCCGAACCACACCAAACCCGCATTAATGTTCATTCTATTAATGAACATATGTGAAGGAAAAAGATTATAAATAAAAATAAAAATTAACATGCCATAAGATTTTACCAGTAAATATCTAAATTCCAATATAATTAAAGGAAATAACTAAATAATGAACTTTATTATGGTGTTCCTATAGAGACTCTTGAGACTTTAAGGGATTTGGGAGGAATAAAGAAGGAGATGAAATGAAAAGTCATAAAAGTTATGAATTGATTGCCGATAAAAAAAAAGAAGAAGTTATGAATTGAAAATAAAAATTGCATGTATATAAAAATATAATATATATGTGTATATATATGTATATGTATCATATAAGTAATATTATATGGATCGGTTTGGGTATGAGTTTGGCTGAGTATGTGATAAGACCAAATCCAAATCCAAACCCGCCGGAATATGGAGTCGGGGGGTGGCTAGTAGTGGCACATATATATATATATATAATCAAACTATATAGTCTCGTCCCCCTTCCATTTTTTCGTTTTAAAATAATAATAGTAACAGCTTTAATATTTTTCGAGCTATGAAACATCTTTGTACTAAAATTAGTTTTAATGAGGTTTGATTACAATCATTTTAAACAAAATAAGGCCCAAAATTTATAACCCAACCCACTTAACCCGTTCACTTTTAAAAACTATATAAGGCCGATTGAAATTTTGGAAACCCAAAACTCTTTATTGATTTCAGTAGATAGGATTAGATAAACGTTAGTAATACTTTTGCAATCTAAGTTGATATAAGAAACATGTTTAGTTTCATATCTATTTGTGGTATTCTTTATTTTTTGAAGTTGGTAAAAATTCACATTGTTGTCTCTCTTTGTTTTAATTTTTTTGATTGTATATATTCGTCTCCCCTATGCAAAAATTCTGGCTCCGTCCCTGTGCCGGATATTATGTTTCAAAACCAAACCCGCCCCATGGATTGGAAAAAATATAAAAAACCACCCTGGTAGGATCGGTTTGGTTTGGATATCCATCGATTTTGAGTGAAATTGCCATCCTAGTGAGTAACCATCCAAAATACGGTGTCTTTGGAGTTTGGACGATTACATATCTCAAACTCACGAGTAATGCTAGATACACACCCTCCCATTCACACCCTCGCTCACAGCCATTTTGGATTGCTGACTAGTGTCCTCCCACTTTGAAAATCAAGAGAGAGAAAGGACACGTGTCAGCAATCCAAAGTGGGTGTGAGCAAAAGTGTGTATGAGAGGGTGTGTATGTAACATTAATGCAAACTCAATACTACAACAATTCCGTGTTCCAGTTATATTTTGGGAATTTCTTTGGGTGCCGAGTGGGTACCACCACAATCCGAACTATCCAAACGCATTTTAAACGATACATATTGATTCCCCCTCTCTCTCACCCGACCACTCCCTTTCATCTTTTTCTCTTTCTAAATTCGGACCATCGAATCGCAGTGTGGACGGCTGAGGTGGCCAAACGGGTATCTGTTTTGACTAAAAAATTTCTCCCATTTTGGACTCTGCTTCTAAACAGTTCCTATTTCTGTGTATGCATCGAAACAATCCAGATCCTCCTTCTCCATCCTCTCTCTCTCTCTCTCTCTCTCTCTCTCTCTCTCTCTCTCTCTCCGTGTTGTTTCGATACCTGAAAATGGAATCAGGTGAAACTCTCCAGATCGAGAAAATTGTAGAAACAGTGGTGGCAATACTAAAACAGGCTGATTTGGAAGAAGCGACGGAGCAGAATGTCCGAACCATGGCTGCCGACAGGCTTGGCATGGACCCCAACGAACTGAACTACAAGCGGATCGTCAGGCGCTGCGTCGAAACATATCTGCTCTCACTCGACGAAGAAGAACAAGATAATGTCGAAGAAGAGCTACCCCAAGGGCTTGAACAAGACCAGAGTCGAGTCACGAGTAAGGTGAGCTGAGCTGAGTTGAGTTTAAAAGCCCTAATTTCGATGCTTTCAGCCCTAATTACGACATGCATAAGTTTATATAGATCATGAAATTTGAATGTTGAGCCTTTGAGATTTACCCAATTTGTGTTTACGTTTGGTGGTTGAGGAAGTGGAAGTGTGACACAAAGATTGTGTTTTTGTGTGTGTGTGTGGAGGTTTTGTGTTTTGTGTTGCGTCTGTTTTGCAAATAAAACAGCTTAATGTAGGCTTTAATTGAGCTCACTTGGATGGGGTTTGTTCTTTTTGAGTTATGTGATTTTCTAATGTGCTTTGATTGCTGAGAAATTGCGAGGAAAGAGAAAGGAGAATTTACCGGTCTTCTGTTTTCCCGATTACGCTTAGGATTTGTGGCTGAGAAAGTTTGAGTGGAGTGAAAAATTGGGAGTTTCGTGTTTTCTGTTGCAATTTTTTTTCCATTGAACAGCCTAAAGAGAGCTATAACTAGGTTCACCTTAGATGGGTTTTTCTATTCCTGTGCGTTTACGTGTTTTGTCCTATAAAAAAAACTGATGTGTTTTAGTTTCCTGCATTTTCACGCAAACCATATGAAGCCTAACGCGCTAGCTGAAGAAGAAGGTAAAGTTGAGCAGGACGGGGGTCGAGTCATTTGCAAGGTGAGTTGAAAATTGAAACCCTATTTTTGATGCTGTATCTTTCGATTGCTAAGAAATTGCAGAACAAAAAGGTAATAAGTTACAGGTGTTTTGGTTTCCGATTTGTATTTATGTATGGTGGCGGCCAAGAAAATTTGAGACGAGGAATAGAAATTTGTGGGCCTTTGTGCCGTCTGTTCCAATACATCTTACAGTACACAGTATAAAAATAGCCTTTTCCAATCTGAGATATTTTGTGACCTTATGGTGATGGTTGTTGGTGCTGTTGCTGAGTTTTTGTCTGGTATTCTTATAGCTTTCAGAAAAAAGGAGCTTGGCAGTTCACGATTTCAGAGGGGAAACATTGGTGTTATTCGGAGACTACCACGAAAAAAATGGAAAGCTGCTTCCCTCTGCTAGAGGTGACATTCTGAGTGGACTGGCATTTTCGGTATTTTTGGTATTTAGGGTATTATTTGGCATTCTTCTCCTCACAAAGAATACCGAAAATACCAAAAATATCACAGTGGAAACTCACCACACCTCTGTTATTATTATTTTGCTTATTTTTGGTTTCAGTCTCATGTTTGGTTGCTTTGTCTAGTGCAATACATAATCATTTCGTTAACCCCAAGGGGTTCTCAGTCTATCAAACCATCTCATATGCCCTGGCTATATTATCAGAAATTAGCTTGAGTACTGAACAGTGGTCAGCATTCAGGAAAAGTGTCCCCGATATACAAGCTGCCATTACAAAAATGGAATCACGGATAAGGTGAGATCAGTTTTAGCAGTCGTAATTAAATGAGGTGGTTCTTTTAATATCAATCTGTAAACCTGCACCTTGGACGCAGATAGTCCCATTTATCTGCTGACCGATTATCCATTGCAGATCTAAAGATCAATGTTTTAAAACCCGGACTGGACTGGCCGGTTCAACCGGGAACCGGTCAAGGCAACGGTCCGGTCAACCCCCAAAAACCGTTCTAAAAATGGAAAACCGGATTGACCCAGTGATTCAACCATCGAACCGTTTGAGCCGTTCACGGGTCACTAGAACTGGCCGGTTTTTTACTGCCTATATAGGGCTGCTGTCTGTCTCGCCACTCTTTCTCAGGCTACCAGCATTCCCCCCCCCCCCCCCCCCCAATCCTTTCACAGCCATAGACCATCTCTCTCCTTCTCTCTCCATGATCACAACAAGCTCCGGCGAGCCAGGACGTGCACCACAGGGCTCCGGCAAGCTTGATTTGGCACCAGACAAGGTTCGAAATGTTTTCTAAACAATAGTAGCCATTTCTTCTTCTTCTTCTTCTTCTTCTTCTATTTCCTCTGTTTCCGTTAATGCCTTAATGGTGTGAATTCAAGCAATTTGCTTCCAGATTTGGGTTAGGGATTTGAATTTACGATTTTTCTGACTGCTGGTGATTAAAGCTGAGCTCAGTATAGTTTAAAACCCATTTCCTTATTGTATTATGTTTTCTGCATCTTCATACTCTTTTTTTATCACGCAGTTGTGGAATGTCATCCGGAATGAATTTGACTGCAAATTCTTCCGCAGCAACAAGGGGAAAAACTGATCCAGCATGGGGACATGTATGGGAGGGACGAGGTCCCAATGGAAAGAAGACTCTTACATGTTTGTATTGTCAGAAAACTATGAAAGGTGGAGGGATACATAGAATGAAGCAGCATCTTGCGGGGGTGTCAGGTGAGGTAGGGGCATGTGAAAAAGTAAGCTCTGATGTCAGGTATGAAATGGAACAATCTTTGAAAGCTAATAAGAAAAAGGAAAGTCAAGATAAGTATGAGGAATCTAATCCATATGGTTCATCACTTTGTCCTTTTGAGGGGGATGATTTAGATGATGACGATGTTGTTGAAGTTTGTGGTAGCAGTAGAAGTAACAGTAGAGCACCAATGACAAGGAAGGGGAAGGGTAAGGAAATTCCCAAAGTAGGTAATTATTTTGCACCAAGGACCAGTCCGGGCTCTCAACCATCTATCAAAAGCACCCTTGCAACGAAAGAAGCTTTGCACAGGGCCCATATGGTGGTTGGAAATTTTTTCTATGATACTTGCATTCCTATAAATGCTTGTAACTCCATCTATTTTCAGTCCATGTTTGATGCAGCAATATCTATTGGTCCAGGATTTAAGGTTCCCACTTACCATCAACTTCGAGTTCCTTTATTGACAGACCATAAGAAAGAGCTTCAGTTGTTTATTGACTCTTTAAGAAACTCTTGGGAAGACGCTGGATGTACTATTATGGGTGATGGTTGGAAAGATGGTAGACAACGAACTCTTATCAATTTTCTTGTCTATTCCCAGAAAGGAATTAACTTTGTGAAATCTGTTGATGCTTCTGATGCTGTTAAAGATGCTCCCACACTTTTTAAATTATTTCAGGAGATTATTGAGTGGGTGGGATCAAGTAATATTGTTCACATGGTGACGGATAACGGAGCCAATTATGTTGCTGCTGGGAGACTTGTCAATGAAGCTTACAGGACAATAAATTGGTCGCCGTGTGCAGCACATTGCTTGAACTTGGTCTTAGGTGAAATTGCAGAGATGAATGATGTGCAAGAGTTGGCCAATAGAGCATCAACAGTGACAAGGTTTATTTACAATCGTCCTTGGTTGATAGCTTGGTTAAGGAAAAGGCCAGGTTGGACTGAAATTGTGCGACCGGGAGTAACACGCTTTGTTACTACTTTCATTGCATTGCATAGTATTCAAAAGCATAAGTATGATTTGCAAGCTTTGGCGACAAGCAAGGATTTCACTAGTTCAAGGTATGCAAAAGAGAAGAAAGGGAAAGAGGTTGTGGCTATCATCCTGGGTAACAAGTTTTGGAATGAATGCCTCATTATTGTTAAGATTGTTGAGCCACTCATGCGTCTATTGCGTATTGTAGATGGAGATGAAAAGCCTAACATTGGATATGTTTATGAAGGCATGTATCGGGCACGTCTGGGTATTAAGAGTATTTTCAAGAAGAAAAAGGCATTGTACAAGCCTTTTACTGCTATCATCAAAGCTCGTTGGGATAGGCAATTGCGCAAGAATATACATGCTGCGGCTTATTGGTTGAACCCTGCTTTTCAATATGATAGAGAATCATTTTGTAGAAAACCGGAGGTCATGGCTGGTTTTCTTGATGTGGTTGATGACAAAACCACAAGTTCTGGAACTAAGAGGAAGATCGTGGAGGAAATTAGAGTGTACCGAGATCAGTTAGAAAGCTTTGGAAGAGAAATTGCTATTAGTTCATCCAAGAAGACACCACCTGGTAAGAGTTTTATTCATTTCCAGCTTTTTGTGTTACTTGAATTGCTTTACTTCATTAATTTACTTGTTCATTTTCTATTTATCATTCTTGATTATAGATGAATGGTGGAAGTTGTTTGGTCATAGTACCCCAAACTTGCAAAAGTTGGCAATTCGAATTCTTAGCCAAACTAGTAGCTCTTCTGGATGCGAGAGGAATTGGAGTGTTTTTGAACGTATCCATACAAAGAAGCGGAATAGATTGGAGCATCAAAGGCTTAATGATCTTGTTTATGTCCACTATAACTTGCGATTGAAGAATAGGTAAATCAATCACTCATTTATATACGAATGATTTAGTTTTCATACACATGATCTTACTTGTGTACAATGTCTTTATAGGCATTTCTACAAACAAAGGAATTATGATCCTGTTGACATTGAAAGTATTGATAAGACCGAATTTTGGATTGTTGATGAAGAAGAAGAGCCACCACTTCTCGATTACGATGAGTTGGAAAAAATGCTTCAAGAAGAAGATTTGCCTCCACAAAATAAGAGGCAATGTCATTGTCCATGTGGTGGTTAGTATTTCTGGTTCATATGTGACTATTTATAGTTCGCTACTAAAATGATTACAAAATAAAATTTTTATTTGTAGAGGATGATGCTGATGATGTGTTGGAGGTTGGAGATGATCTTGACATTGGATCTTTTGGTCAAAATTTGAGCACTAGCAACATGCATGAGGATGAGGATGAAGATTCTTGGCTCAAGCATGGTCGCCGAAATACTTAGGCAAAAAAAGAAGAGAAAAGTACTTTCATTATGTGATGACTGGTGATGAACTACTCTATCATGTTTGTGTTTGCTATTTGGGAGTTTTATGTGTTGATTTGGATTGTTGTTTTATCTTTTTTTTTGCATTTTAAAATATATATTTATGACGTAATTATGATGTCACACGTCGATAGCGGTTCGACCGGTGACCCGTCCCGCCCGGTGCCTTTTCCGGGTTGTCTTCCAGTCCTGTTTTTAAACTTAAAGCATTGCTAAAGATACTAGAAAAATGATGGAGACAGATATGCCAAACTCAGCGATTGCACTTGCTCAAGGACTCAGCGATTGCACTTGCTCAAGGACTCATTCCCATGGAGATGAAACAAATTGAGGATGATGTATGTTGTTCTGCTGCTACTGCTTCTGCCTGTCAAGGAGTAGTTCCTATGGAGACCAAACAAATAGAAGCAGATCTAACAGAAGCTGAGATATGTCTATTGCGGAGGCTGCTTCCGCCCCTCGTGGATTAGTTTCTGTGCAACAATAAAAACAGATCGAAGCAGATAAATCTAATTCTGTGACTACTTCTGCCATGAAAGGAGTCATTCCTATGGAGACCAAACAAGTAAAATCAGATATAACAATTTCTGTGACTGCCTCTGTCACTCTAGGAGTCATTCCTGTGGAGACAAAACAAATTACTATTGTTGGGCGCACCAAATGGAAATTTTGCTGAAGCGATTGAAGATTGAACATGTGCTTACTGACAAACGCCCAAGCATTCCCGACAGACAAAAAGCCAATTTTGAGGAAATCGTTTGAGCCAAAGCTGAAAGTGGGTAGAAGATGACTCCCTTTGCCGTCACAGAATTTTGAGTTGTCTCTCTGATCATCTATTTGATCAATACTCCAAGAAGACTAATAGCGCGAAAGAACTTTGGGAGGAGCTTAAATTAGCATATGATGAGAATTTCAGAACGATGAGATCTCAGGTGAACAAATACATTCAGTTTCAGATGGTTGATGGAATCTCTGTTTGATAAATGAAGAAAAACTGTTACGGGATAAAACATTTAGATATACATTCTTCCAAAATCAAAAGTAATTGAAGAAGTTAGGGTAAGGTCATCCTGAGCAAGCACATGAACTTTGTAGGATTGCTAATTCTATTCCGTGCTTCTGGAATGCGGATCGATGAAAACTTTCATTTTAGTGCGATTATTTCTAAGCTTCCTTCATCGTGGAAGGAGTATCGCGCAAAGTTGATGCGTGAGGAGTTTATAACTGTTATCATGTTGATGCATCGCCTGAGGGTAGAAGAAGAGTCCCGGAACCATGCCGAGAAAGAGGTTTGGAGTGAAAAACGGAGATTTCATGAGGCCAGAAATGCGCTGGGAGATGGGGAAGCGTAACAAGGCCAGAAGAGGCACACATCTAGACATTGTTAACAGAGGAAGGTGTATGTCAGGGAGAAGTCGAGCGAGGGGAATGGAGTTATTCCCTTAGCTGTAGAAGCAAACACAGCGGACCGTAGAGTACTTGATTCATGGATGGAATAAATCAATCTTGTTTCACATGGGTAGGCATAAATTTATAAGATCCGATCAACGGCTAAGCTATGATTCGTTGGAAGTGAGGCCACGTACCTATAAGCGATACTAGGGTTTGTAATGTCTGTTGGGGTTTTTCTAACTCGGTTAGTTGACATCCCTCCGGTCCTGGGGATGATACCCTTTTGGGTTGGATGGTATGCTCAAGTTTTGTAAGGAAGAACTTGCTCTCAGCGAAGACTAGCATGAGAGACAATAGCTTGTTTCCGCCACCGTTGTCCTTGTTAAAGGCTCAGTCAATTTGTTTCCGTTTGTAAAATACTCCATCTGTCTGTTTTCGCTTGTAAAGTGTTGCCCGATCGTGAGGTTCAAACTCCAGGACATGTCCGATATGACTATACTAAGCAAAATCTATTTACTAAAAATAGAAGAAAACTCTCTCCTTGATTCTCTCTCATAGTTGTTTTTTCCTTCTTTTCTACACTTTATAAAGTGCATAAAACATCAGAAAAGAACTGCTCTTGTTCAATTTTCTTTATTCCTATTTTTTTCTACATTATTAAACCGTAATCGATGAGGGATAAGCACTATTAAACAGAAGAAAAATTTGCCATGCTTTTGTGCATAGAATGGTTACCGCGCTTGTGTTCATCATTAATCTTGCAATGTTTGGTGAATAATGTCTTAAGTTACAAAAACCGTCAGAGAGAATCAAGGAGAGAGTTTTCTTCTGTTTTCAGTGCTAGGGACATAATTTGAAATGACCCGCTCGTTTCAATGCAACAAAATTACTGGTAAGCGACCAAGCTTATTCTTCGATGTAAAAAGATCTAATTTTGATGCTCTACCTTACCATAGCAGAAAGAAGGGTAAGCGACTAAGCTTATTCTTCGGTATCGAGTCTTATTTCCATAGCCGAAGGATCAGACTTTCACTTATACTACTTTTTTGAGGCACAAGCACTGATATTATACTAATAAACTGCTTTGGGGATTTTTTGAAGTCCTACTAGCTAGGAGTGTCCTACAAGCACGGTTTGTTATTGTTGGAATTTGCATTGAAATTGACGTTCAGAAGAAAGGTACAGTATTGGTCGTGCGCAAGTTGCATTTTTTGTTCGGGGTAACTCTCTGTACTTCAACGGTCAGACACAGGATTGACTCAGTTTGTTGCTGGCTGCGGGTTTATGCAAGCATGCTTAAATAAGACCGACCGATAGGTACAACAACAACAATAATAACAGAGCCCATCTAGTCCCCTATCATTGGGGGTATGGACGAGAATGATTGGAGACAGACCTAACCTTTGACAATATGCACAAAGTGATTGCTCTTAGAGTACCACTGAAATAGCGCCCCCTAAACCTCCAAGGACTGAGGAGCTACAAGAACCATACCCTCGAATCAAAGCCGAAAGACATCCGGCCAAAAAGTCTTATAAGGATCAAGATAAGCCTGAAATGCCTTAAACTTTTTATGCATCCAGATAAGCCCCAAAACCCTTTTATTCATTTAGACAAAACTTTCAGATGAAATAAGTGTTCTAACGCATGCATGTGTCATTGTCATATCTGACACACGAAAATATAAAACACATTTGTGATCCACAGCTTTCCAAAGCAGGAGACCCTTTTCACATTCAGGCAGCGTCCGTCCACCTTAGACTTTTCGAAAGATGGAGCCAAAAGGCAACACACAATTAACAAATTTCCATCCCAAACCGATACTATAATCTCTCTCTTTTTCTGAACATCCGATTCTATCTAGACATCTATTCCATGGGAGCAGTTACCTCAACAGTCCTTTTGGCTGACGGATTCGAGACTGCCTTTAGATAGCTAGGTACGTCCTATTATGTGCGTATGGATATTTTTCTTCCCTGAGGTGAAGATTAATTTTAATTTTTTTTTTAATAATCGAATGTTCGGACAGGTTGCATCTTAGGTTTTCTGGGGCATACACTGTAGTGGTGGAGAATACAACAGCGTGAAGGAGAAATCGTTGGGAAGATTATAGAAGCAGTACTCCCAATTCTTCAAGCGAACTACTAGTGTAGGTTCTTTCTCAAGACTCGAACGTCATTTTTTTACTTCATTGATATCTAAGTAGTCAAAAATTAGAAAAAAAAAGAGAGGTCAAAATCTATAAATGATTCACTAATTGTGCACTCCAAAATTACATCAAACTTGTAATTGATGAAATTCAAAAAAAAAACAAAAAGGGGAACAACAGAAAAATCCGAGGCGTTCTTTAAACATTGAAGGTTTTGTTTTGTGTTTTCTAAACATTGTTCTATTGAAGTTGGAAGTTGTTCGAAATTTTTCTTGGATGTTCCTGTGTCAATATTTTGGTTCTAGAGTTGATTGTTGAAGTTCACCCATGTGGGTGGAGTCCGACAGGAGAGGATGAGTCCTGAGAGGAGGAGCCGTGGTGCTCCTCCCGGAGAGTTTTTGTAGGTTGTGTATTGTGTATATATATACGAGTGAAATTTCTCTGATTTCTGTGAGATTGGTGTGTGTGTGGGCAAACCTTTGGGACTGGGCACAACAAATGGTATCAGAGCTCCGGGGGAGCGAAAATGGGTGGCTGTCCAAAATTGCCCGGAGACGAAGTTGGCGGGATCCAACTTTTGTTCACACCAATGAGAAGCTCTCGTCGATAGGATTTCATCGGCGCGATCGCTGCGGAAAACGGACCACCGAGGTGCAGGAACGGGTTGCCGGAGCAGAGCCGTGGAAGTGCTCTTCCTTTTTTCTTTCCCAGATCTGTTATGTCGGCAGGCAGAGGGGGTGGGGAAGAAGAAAAGAAGGAGAAGAAAAAGAATCCAAGGCTAGGGAGTGATCCTGTGTGGTTGGCACCTGGTGGATATGGTGTAACCGTATGAGTGCACAATGACTACGAGAATAGTGCTATACGGTGGTAATTACACTGGAGGTCCCTGGAGTTTCGCAGGTCGATGTTTAAGTCCATGGAATTGCAAAAACTTGCAGTTCAACCCTTGAATATGTTTTGGACCATTCCGGATTCAATGGTGGACTAGGATTTGGCAGATTCGAGTCGGATTTTGCGGTTCTATACACATCCAGAAAGACCGAGGAGGATCGGACGCGGTCAAGGTCGGTCATATGGGATGTGGTTGAGCAGAGGCAAACGAGGTTAATCCGATGGAAGAAAAGGTTGCAGGGGTGAACAGGAAGGGACGAGGGAGATGATGATCGGAGAGCACACGCAGGAAAGAAAAAAAAAGGGTGATCTGTACAGCTGTTCGGTGTTACAGCGGAGAGATAGACACAAGGAGGATTGCTATTTGCTACCCACCAATGAGGGATTGGATAGACTTTGAGAGATCGAAGGTTGGTCGTGATAAGTCAGAGAGCTAGTGAGCAAGGAGACATTCTTTCGAGCGGTGTACCCGGTTTTGGGGTGCTGATAAGCTCGTCTGGTTAATGACACAGACGCTTACGAGAAAGACAGATTGGAGATGATCAATGGTGATCGGAGGCAGTCTGGTTCAATTGGAGACCCATCAGGAAGTGCAGTTGTGATTTGGGCTGCATGAGGAAGATGAAGGGCAATTGGTACAAGCTTGTGGAGAGTACTGACAGATGGAACTAATGTCAGGTACGACACAAGTTGTATGGTGACGTGAACAAAAGAAGCAACAGTTGCGGACACACACGGAATAGGCGCAGGATTGTACTAAGGAGTCATGACCAGAGGGTATTGGGGGCGCCAGGAACCGAATCAGTTGGTGTGCGGGATGCTGGCCAGCTACGATGGTTCAATTGGTTGTTGTGGGATGTTCATGGAGGCTCCGGACAGAGGAATTGAGATGGTGCAAAGACGATCGATCGCAAGTTCTCTTCCTTCTGTGGGTTTGTGACAGGTTCCTCTCCGGATGTGTGGCCATATGATAAGGAGAGATGGTGTCACGAGATTGTGTCATGTGACTTGACACGGGCGTCCCAGGATTAGCGGGCACGGATTAGTGCATCCAGATTTGGACGAGAGCACTCTGATCAGGGGTGCAGACACTCCGGTTAAGGGGTGTGACTATCGGCGATAAAGTCGGTACGAGCCACAGAGATCTTGCAGGGTGGAAGTCATTCCAGAGTTGCGTACCCCGGTTTGGGGGTGCAATGATGCTCGGTAAGGAATGTGGTGTGTCAATGGAGATGGGTCAGTCTTTCCCCAGGCGGTGTGTGAGACCATCTGGTGGAATGAGCCTTCGGTGTGAGCGGAGGGGTGCTGTAATAGTTCTCGAGACGGATGTATGCTAGAGTGGTGGATCGCAGCTGGAAAATGCTGCGGGTTCGGTGGTTACCCCACATGGATGAAGGGGGTGATTGTTGAAGTTTACCCATGTGGGTGGAGTGCGCGAAGCACTGGATCATTACCCTAGGTGTCGGCAGAGCTACTACTCCAACTGTATCACGCGTAGAGCTTTAAGGCTGTGTTTTGTGGTTATCTCTTTCTGTGTATATGTACTGAGCGAGAGAGGGAAAGATTGGTGTGGGTATGCAATGTAGTCCGACAGGAGAGGGTGAGTCCTGAGAGGAAGAGCCGTGGTGCTCCTCCCGGAGTTTTTGTAGCTTGTGTATTGTGTATATATATACTACGAGTGAAATTTCTCTTATTTCTGTGAGATTGGTGTGTGTGTGGGCAAACCTTTGGGGTTGGGCACAACAAATACGTATATGGGTAAGGATACCAGAGTAAATAGGTAATCTTTGGATTTATTTTTTATTTTTTATTTCTATCGTAAAGCCACAGCCGTAGTTAACAAAGAGCAGGTTCCATGAGCTACTATCAATCAATAAAGACGGAGGTAATGTTTTAAAATATTTGTTTTTCCTTTTCCAAAAAGGAAAAAAAAAAACTATAAAGTGGCACCATATCTTATTGAATTCCTATTAACTCCTGAACTTCTTTTCCAATAAACCTTTTTGGGCATATCATCATTGATACATGAACAATTTGTATAAACTAGACATCACAATTAAACATGAACTGTCCATTTTGTCCAATCTGTTCATGTATTTATGGATAATGAATTGAGCTGTTTTTTTTTCTCTAGATATTGTTGTTATCAGCAAAAAGTACTGGACAAACGGTTCGGATCACTATTGTAGGCCCATGATGAGGCCCTGAAAATTGGAGTTTGGTGGATAAGAGGTCTGGGGGTGAGCTGATCTCGTACTGAAGACATTGTCACATATAATGTTAAACATAAAAGAGACTCTCTAAAAGCCCCAGTAGACAGATAAAAAGGGGATACTCTGTCCATCCCTTAATGTTGGTCTAGTTTGAGACAATTCCAAGTATGTAATGAGACTAAATCACTGCATCTTAAAACTTCTTCCTTTTAAAAAAAATTATCATTGGTTGCCCACTTGAGTTTGAAGTTCATCAGAGAAGGATAAATGAGAGTGATGCCGAATTGTTTCTTACTGACATTAAGTTACAGAGGGAGTATACGTTGTTAGGAAAGACAGTGAGAAGAGATGCATATTTTACGTCCTAACGGACTTCCTGAGGCGCATTTGTGGTTTTTTTCCACAAGGAAAATTTTCTTTAGTAGCTTTTGGATAGCACATTAATTTAAGATAAGAACTGGAATCAAATCTTATTTCCATAACATAAAGATCAGACTTTCGATTCACCCATGGTTTTAGTGTCATCCTAATCCTATTCACGTTCCTTTGATATATGTGCCAACTGAATCTCTTGCGTTTGCTTTCACAGGGGGCAACAGGGCAACTCAGTTGAAGAAATGGTTGGTTATGACATATGCAATCATGGAACTAAAGAAGAATTTTGGTCTCAACTCCCTTTTCTCCTCTTATGGATGATCAAGGATAGGCTTGATTTTATTGACAATGTGCAACTGGCTTCTGTTTGCCGGAATTGGTACTTTGCATCTGCAAGCTATACCAAGAAAAGTATTCAATCTGCTTCCAGTCTAAGGCTACCGTGGATCATGCAAGAACTTGAGGTCAATAGCAGCTCGCGGGAGTTCATTTGTATGTCAAGAAGAAAGAAGTTTACCATTGACCTTCCGGAATTCCATGGCGCTACAACTTTGTTCTCAAAACAAGGATGGCTTCTTTGTTGGAGAAAGAACTTCTCTTATTCAGCAACAGCTAGAAGCAATACCAATAGTAACGACTGTAGTAGTAGTAACAATGGTTTGCCTTATTCTGTGTTCCTAATGAACCCCTTCACAAGAGCTACTATCAAATTGCCTGACGTGGAGAAAGATGTTATACCCCCGCTTGCTGGATCATTTTCCACCACCATTGAAGGCTACCCGCACTCTGTAGTTCTCAGGGGAGGCCACTTTAGACAAGGACTTGGTGAATTATTGATTCTTAGAATAGCTTACGTAGGCGATGATGATAGAACCGGGTGGTCTCAGATTTCTTTTGCTGGTGAGAGTACTGTACACCAATTTGAGTTATTCAACGGTTTCCTCGTTCATGGACAACATGTGTACTGCTTTAATTTGTGGGGAATGACAATTATCTATGACTTGGAAACTCATGCATGGAAAGAAATACCACCCGGGACGGAGAATGCTGAGATTGGCCTTTGTCACATGATGGAGTATGAGGGGGAAATCATTAGGGTTGATAGGAATCGAGGCCCTGGATTTTCATTAACCATGTTTAGATATAATGCGTTTGCTAGTTCGTGGGAGAAGATCAATAATAATGATGATGATATGAAGCTCAAGGACATTAGTTTTTGGTTCCTGCAGCCGTATTGTTACCATTGCTTCTGTGCAAAAGCAACAAAAGAAGATGGTACTTTGAAGAAGAAAGCTTATGTTCTTCAACCTTCATTGGGGACACGAGACGTTCCCAGCAGATTTAATGTCTCTGTTCAGGATTTAGCGGATGGAAGCAATCAGATCCTTTTACCATTGAGGAGCAATGCATCGGCTAAGTGGGTTGATATTGGTTGATTATTGCCTGCCTTGCTTTGCAAATATTATTGTTGATGAGGATTAATTTTCTATGCAATGTTAATGTTGTGACAAGCCACGAAGTAAGAGAAAACAAACCAACAAACGAAAATCAAAGACACAAAGATTTACGTGGTTCCCCCCAAAGCACGAAGCTCTAAAGGTACGCCCACGGGCGAAGAGTGATACAGGATTCACTATGAACGGGAGAGAATACAAAGAGCCAGCTATACCCATAACTCCAATTGAAACACCCAAAAGATATCTAGGGACAAAGTCTCAAGAACACGAAAGAGACAAGCAAAACCCTAATATCCAATCCCAAGAGTTAAAGACTAACAATGGAACAACCAAGGAACCCTA
>JAXBDA010007892.1:0-16318 GCA_036023075.1 Gaultheria prostrata
TAGACTTAACCCTTCGATTCAAATTTCACTTGCCACTTCGATTCAAAAGATAAGGGTAAAAATGTATTTTGCAAAACATCATTCTTTGAGTTTTCAAAACCATGAATCAATTCTTAGATACCTTAATGCTATAAAAATTGTTTTTTAAAACGTACTAAAACCAACAAACCAAAAGGAAAGCTCGTGATTGAGAGAAAGTCTCTCAATAAACTAGAAGATAAAATAACAGTTCATCAATTGATCCTAGCTGTTGATCTTGGTAATCAATAGCTCGGATTTCCTCCCGGCAATAGACGGCTCGGATCATGGTAGGGCCGAGAAGAAATCAAGGCCATTGATTGCGCGACTAACGGCGCAGATGTCGCACTACAGCCATGTAGATAGGGATGTAAACAAGCCGAGCTCGGCTCGTTTAGTAAACAAGCCAAAAATCGAGCTCTAGCTCTAGGGATGGCCATGGGGAGGGGAGGGGGTGGATACCACTACCTCCATCCCTGATCCCCAACCCATTTCAATCCCCATCCCCTCCCTGATCCCCACCAGCGATTTTTTTTTAACCTCCATCCCCGCCCCAATGCGGGGAACGGGGATCTAAAAATTCGTGAAAATTCCAATCCAAAAATTCGCAAAATCAACTATATTCACATTCAAGATGAACTCAAGTATCTTTAGAAGAACTAAACATAGTAGCCAATGGTATTTGGACTTGAAATGACCGAACTACAAATACAACGACCATGTGAGACCATGCCTATTAAGAAAAACTATTTTCACACTCGGATCTTATCCTCCCAAACTCAATTGTCAGAGGCTACGAGAGAGGGGGGAAAAAAAGGTGGAGAGGAAACATCAAGTTTTCACAATTTACCTCCTAAAGTTTAATTTCTCAATGGAACAGCAAAATAAATACAAGAACACCCCATGCAAAAAAATTAATTATAAACTTTAACTATAATATATAATATACATATATGATATATATATGTGAATGGGTATGCGGGGAGGTGCATGGATCGGGGAGGGGACAGACTACACCATCCCCTACCCGATCCCCGAATTTTTTTAAAAAAAATCTCCATGCCCATCCCCTACCCGATCCCCGAAAAAATCCCCGAATCCCCTACCCATTCGGGGCGGGGATGGGGCGGAGAGGGGCGGGTTGGCCGAGATGGCCATCCCTATCTAACTCGGCTCGTTCGTAAACAAGCCAAGCCAAAGTAAGTTACTTAACGAGCATCCTTAAACGATTCAAACCTATATAAACAAGCCAAGTTTTTATGATTTGAGCCGAGCTTTACCAAACTCGTTTACTAAACGAGCCATGAGATGACAGCTGCCATTTTTTTCTTCGGCCATATGAGGCGATATTTGAAGCCGAGAGAGGTTCATGGAAAATATCTTTTTATTTGACATTTGACCGCTAGAGAGAATATAAAATAGAAGTTGGAGGTCAAAATTTTCTCAAGTTTCTTTGGTCATACGAGGCGAAATTCGAAGCCGAGAGAGGTTTTCATGGTAAATATTCTTTTGTTTGACATTTTGACCGCTAGAGAGAATATTAAATAGAAGTTGGAGGTCAAAATTTTCTCAAGTTTCTTTGGTCATATGAGGCGAAATTCGAAGCCGAGAGAGGTTCATGGCAAATATTCTTTTGTTTGACATTTTGACTGCTAGAGAGAATATAAAATAGAACTTGGAACTTGGAAGTCAAAAAATTTTCAAGAGGTTTAAAAAAAAATTTGATATTTTTGTTGAAAAGTGAGGATTTGACGCTAAATTTTGAAGCAACCAAAATGTCACATAACCTATAAAAAAGTTTGGCACCTCCAAATTTGAAGCTATGGCTTGGGTATGCTCTTTTAACCCTCATGCATGCAGACATGCATGTTTAAAGTAACATCAAAGTGTACCTCTCATGTGGAAGGCTAAATATTTTGTAATCAGGTTATCAATCTTTTAATGAAGCACGCGTATTGGTGAAAGGTGTGCCCTGTGTGTTTCTCTGTAAACCAAACTGAAACTGTGCCATGATACCAAACTACAGAATGCCATGCCAAAACCAAAACCATAAGTTCCTCAATAGGTCCTCAGAACACAATTAGGGCAATGCCAAACGTAAGTCCTGCTAACAATGGACTTTCTCATAAGTCTTGATTAAGTCCGAACAGAAGTAAAAAAAATGCCTTGGGCTAAAAAGTTCAGATTTCAACAACCTAATAACGTAACACCTCGTTTCATGATGTGGGTAAACTCAAATCGAAGGCATAAATTTGAGTAAAAACATGACAAAAGTGGACATTTTGGACACATTGTACTGAAGAAATCTTTGGAAATAATCAATTAGATTACTTCTTGAACTTATTTTATTAATTTAGTCATATTTGAATACACTTCAATTCAAAGAATCGCTAGAACATAATACACATTGGTACAACTTAATTTACTAGGAAACCCAGGCCCCAAAAGGGCCAGATCACCCATTCAGAAGAAAATTTTGGATGAACTCAAGTTAGATGACCTCCAATTCAAGGCCATGGAAAAAACCATTAATCTCTGAGTCAGTCCTCTTCATCTCCTTGTAAGGTCAGATCTTGCATTAGTACTATAATTATATGCTCCAGAAGCAAGAATTCACCATTCCAGTGAAATGGGTCAAAACTTATTAGTTTGCTGCAGAATTATGCATTACCCTTGGGCTAGGGAGTCCCATCTTAGCCAGCCGAGGTGATAAATGAATGCTCGGACTAGGCCTTGGTGAAGGGATCGATCGTGTACCAGATGAAAATGGTACAATCTTGAGCCGAGGGGATAAATTTACTTGTTCCATCGCATGATATTGCAGCTTTGGAGGGTATTCCCTTACACAACCGATACGTGGTCCAACTCCAGAAGTCCATTTGGAGGACAGATGCTGGCCTACTTTAACTACCGGTGCCTTGACATTTTCAAGATGGTGTCCATGTTGATTGATGGAGCTTGGCTTCAATTCCTCTTCTTTAGTAGATTTCACTGGTGGAATATCATCATCTATTGCACACCTCTGAGGAAAAAAAAAAAAAAAACCATTTAGATTTTCTATACCAAATCTTATTCAGCTACTTTGGAGATTCAGTAGAATACAAAATGAAATCATATGAAGTCCTAGTCCTAGTACGAAACTAATTAGGATTTTTCTTTTCGCCCATTAGAAAAAATAAGGAAAAGAAGGTTACAAGACAAACAAAAATAGCGAATTCGAGTTGATATATTTTCAGTTCTTAGGAGTTCAACAGAAGGAGTTCAACAGAATTACCTTGACATTGCTCAATTCCACATTGTGCTCCTTAAGGAAACTGGTGAACTCCATGAAATTCTCTTCTGTTGGGCAGTAATGACCACTGTATGGCCATATAGCCTGAACAAAATGAGATATTTTCTTTAGAATGAACGATTACTTGAAGGTAAATGTTAGTAACGGGAAATCCCGTCTTGATTTTTCTCCCAGAAATACGTTGTTTCTCCCTTTTAGTCCATTTCCTTTTATATCCTACTAAGAATAATTTTTCTTTCCAATCCCTTTTAATTTGAGGGCTAACTTGTTATCAAAAGTCGGGGTGGTTGAATTAAAGGTTTATCAGTCAGACCGCGAAAAAAAATATATTCAAAAGAAGAGATCACATGCGCCATACCTCAAGAATACCATCATGTGCAACCAATCTCCCGGAAGCAGTTGTGGCGCCTCCGGCTAAAAAACTAGAGTGCTGGAAAAGGCCTTTCTTCTTCTGCCCAACATACAAGTTTCTCGACGTGCTGAGCACAAATATCCACTTTGAACCCTCAATGGTTTCCAAAGGCACCCCACTTTTCTTGTAAACAAGCTTCCCACTTTCTATGATCACTTCATATGCTTCCCTCTCTATCTGCAGTAGCAGAATCGACGTTATCACTGGATTAATTTGTTGAAACATATAACGTATGAGCACAAGAAGAAAATCGCAGACACTTACTGGTCCCAAATATTTGATGCATTGATGCTGCAAAATAGTCCTTTGACACTTATCAAGATTTGCTTCTTTACCATCTCCAACATCCAACCTTAATTTTCACAAGTAGTTAGTAAATGTGAAAAGAGAAGGCAGAGATTTCAGTTGACAGGAAATGGGCAGGGTTTTTTGTACTTTACCAGTAGAAGAAAGGTTGTGAGCTCTGACTGTTAAACCAGACATCGTAATAAAAGTGTAGGTTGTGTCCATAGCGATGGCGTGGATCAATCTATTGAAGATTAGAAGGAAGAATTGTCAAGTAACTGAGGAAAAATGGTGTAAACAATGGACTTGATCTAAATTGAGTAAATATGGAATGGAAGTTACACTTACAGCTTCAAGCCAGTGTCGGAGAGCTAGTTTTTGAGCTTTCTCATCCTTGGACAACCCCTTTCCAACCTAAAATCATAAACATTAGAAACTTATGTCTGGAAAAAGTAAGAAAGACTTGGTTTTAAAATGAGAGGTTTCATCTAATTTTCCCCGAGGGTTAGTAGGGTACTAGAAAAGTTTTCCCGGAAATGTCCCAGAAAGAGGAATGAATGGTTCAAACGAACAACCATTCATTTCTTAGTTGAATATTCATTTCTCTTTCTTGGACTCCGAATCATTCATTTCTCTTTTCTGAACATTTCCAGGGAAACTTGTTTTGAATCCTAACAGTTTTGAATTTTTCCAAGCCTTCTTGGTATACCACGAAGGAGACTAGGTTAGAATAATGTCTTGAGGAGTACCTTAGCTGCCCTAGTCTTAGCCCGAGCCCATCGCGAGACAGCACTTTCTGGTTTCTCAATGCTAAAGAATGACACAGAGCTCCTCTTAAGGGCGGCAAAATCTAATGCCTTCCACCTGCATTATTAACTTATGAAATTAGACTTGCCTGGATAAAACACCCTTCTAAACTAGTAAAATGTAGGTAACAAGAAAAGGGTGCGTACCAGAGCTCCTCAACGACAACAGCACAGTCTGCTAGGTTTCTTCTAGTCCGGTAACTCTTGTAAACTTTCTGCACTTTAACCGCAGCCTCATCAAGCTTGCTAACCGGCCTTGGAGAGATTATTATCCCCAATTCAGCCGATAATTTTGGACGAAGATTTACATCTTGAATCAAACCATCACCTTTCGTATCCGAACACATATTTTCTCCTTCATCTAAAACTAGCTGTGTGTAGGACACAGTACTTTTATTGAGTTTTAGCCTTTTGGGCTTCCATTTCTCAAAGAATGCATCAGTTTTTTCACAGCTATCGCGAAAATCTGGCGCATTCTTGTTGTCTGAATCCATTTTCTTGAAGCTAACCATTCGTAATGTCTCCTTACGCGTAGAGTCAAAACTAATGGATCTTTTTAGAACAACTGTATCCATGTCTTCTGTCAACTGAAATAACAATACCAAATTATGTAACTTGTTCTGTAAGAGGTCAATTACCCATTATGCAACAAAATGCTTCAAAGTGCAAGAAGAACGATTACACACATTCGCGTAACATTAAAGAACAAACAAGAATTGAGCAATGAAAAGAGAGAATTAAAGATTTGTTACCTAAAAAACGAACACTGGAATATCCACAATGGCCTTTCTAGCTTATCTGAAAGAATTAATCAAACAGGTGATATTCTATTCTAATCACTTCTCTTGTTTATATTCAACACCTACTTCCAAAAGGCCATATATATATATAGGGTTAGGTAAAGAATGTAAGTCCAAACTGAATTCAGTTGGTACCTTCAAATACGCTGCAGGGGAGGGGGACAAGAGATTGTTCAAAACAGAAAGTCCTTTAAAGACAAGATTTTGTTTGGTTGAATTGAAAAAGAAAGAAAGTAGTATTGGGTAAGCACTGGGTTTTTTCTCTTTCTTTTTCTTGCATGAAGGCATACACGAGGGGTTTGAACTTGACGGTTTCAAAGGGTTGATAGATATTGCTACTGTTGAAAAACACGTTGATGCATCATGCATGGAAGTTTAAGTATGACCTTGCTTGTTTTGCTTAGAAGTGAAATTATTCAGTGCTCCCGCTCGGTACTCCGGATCACTTAAGCTCCACGCATTCTTGTCTGGACCCACAATAAAGGTATAGGCTTCACGTAAACAAGGGTGGGGCCAGTAATCTAAGGTAGTGGGATCAATACTTAGAAACGTATTTGATCTTATTCATAATTGCTAGTTCAATAACTGAATATTTAATACTATTATGAAATACATATTGCAAATTTTAACTTCTTTAGCATTCTGTCGATCAAAAAAAAAACTTCTTTAGAATCCAATGGGTGTTATCCGCGCTTATTGGCTGATAAAGTAGTTACCAAAATTATAGTGTTAAGATGAGGGCAAATTTGTAATTTTAGTGAGGTTGCTTTATATTTGGGGCAATTCCAATTGTGGGGTCGAACTCATAAAATACACAAAAATTATGATAGAATTAATGTGTTGCTAAAGTGATACAAAGCACTACGTAATTGTGTTCCGAGACTATTAAATAATTAAGAGAGAGATTGATTTTGACTAGCTTCATTGAAATTTGAGAGAACAAAACGAGGAAGAGACAAGTAGGTGAATAACCTCAAGGGGTTGACAAAGTGGTATTGTCTTGGGATTTAATATTTTGTTCTCACCTAAGGTCTCATATTCGATTTTCTTTGCCAGCAAACTCTTGGGGCCACTTGGGGTTATGTCCGGTCGTTAACTTCAGGGTTCCGGAATTAGTCGAGGTGCTCGAACATCCAATTATTTAGGCTCAGTTTACCACTTGATAAAATCTTGATTTATCAAGTGGGGAAAAAAATCTGATAAAATCTCAGATCTTTAGTACAAAAATCTGAGATTTTATCAAACTTTTATCGCCACTTGATTTTATCAAGTGAGAAATTGGGCCTTAAATAAATGTATGAGTATCACATGCATCATCATCATAACACCGCTGGCTGGATTTCCAGTACGGACAAGAGACAGTATCAGTTTGAGTCGTTCAATTTTACGCTGTTTTGACATGGAGTCTTCATTAAAGTTCCAAGTTTACCAAAAAAGTTCCCTTGATTTCGGACAGTAGGTACTTTTATGGAGAGTTTGGTAAGAGTTAAAGACCATTTCTTCATCTCTGTCTTTTAAAGAACACCAAGCGTTTCGGGTGAGTTTGGACAAACGTTTTTAGAAATTATTTGATGACTTGTAAAAAAAATTGCTGTCTAATGTTGAAAACTTCCTTACATTTATGTTAAAGACAGTCTCTTGTAGGTAATTATAAAATCTCTTTCATGGAGGTAATCATAAAATTTATTTGCACTTGGCCCAAACACTTAGGTGCCGTTTCACTTTGGGGATTTTTTTGGTTTTTTCATGCTTTTTCAAGCAGATCGTTCTCTTCACATATATCAACTAAAAAGCTCCATAAGTCAAAAAATACAAAAAGCCACAAGTTAGTGGAACGGGCCCTAAAGACTTTTTGCTTCCTTACAAGTTTCAAAAAGTCATTGGAGAAGTTTGTGTGAATTCACCCGTCAAGTGAACATGAGACAATAACCAACAGCTTGAGCTCAAAAGGTCGCAATGCTGGATTTTAAAAAGGCCTAACATTTCTAATCTGGAATCACCGAAAAATTGTGTAGTCGTTAATTTTGCAACATCAGAATTAATCAAGGTGTATACGTAATGGCCACACCGATTACAAGAAAAACTTTTTCTTATAAAGCACTGCAAAGATCCGTCATCTTACCACTATCTTCTAAATTAAGAAAACAAGTAGTAATTAAACAGTTGCCTTGTCTTTTGGGGAGGGACAATGAGCCAACTGGAGTTTCAAACAAGTTGTTTAGAAAATAGACCTTCCCACACGCTTTACTATTAATAGACAGCTAGCCTCCATTTCAACCTTGGACCTATCTCTATCACTGGCTACAAAATCAAAAAAATTCTTTCCTTCCCATGAATATGAGACTAGTCATTGGAGGCCTATTCAAATATCGTGGTCGCGATTGCAAGGAGAGTGATAGTCAAGTGTCGGGCACCATATAACTTATTTGAGAAAAGATTAAATCTCGTTAACTACAACTAACAATGCTGATTTTCACTGACCAAAAAGGAAAAAGGACGATCGATCAGCTCGATTTTTCTAATTGTTCAATCTGTCAAACCGAGTGTAATTAATCGCATAGATGTCTTAAAAATGTTTTCAAAAAGTACTAAAATAATCAATAATCATCCTGTTTGTTTATTTTATCAATTGGGACCTGCCCGAGGATCAATTTGGATTCATCAATTCAATCGGGTGGGGACAGCACAATCAAACTGAATCTCTCTTTCATTTTTTTTTTCTTTTTTAAGGTCAACTAAAACTGGATCCGCTTGTCCCAAGGGACAAGCTTAAACTCTCAAACAGATGATTAATGGTAGCTAGTGAGAGACTTGGTAACACACAAAATTCTGAAATCCAAACAGATTACAGATTAAAAAAACCAGTAATGAGGGTGGATGATGTAGGTAATTCCCTACAAATCATGGGTGAAATCTCTAGCTGTGGGGGACAAAGATTGGGAGATGTCGGGCAAACCTTATCCAGGAAGGGGACACACTCTGCTCTTGCTGACGAAAAAGAAAGCAAGAAATACTACTGTTCGTGTGGTGTGAGGGAACCAATGAACATTTTTGGGCCTAACATTTTGAGACTTTCAAAATCCAACAAATGAAGTATTCTTTATTTTCTTTGTTGCTCATTTTATGGTTCGATGGGTTTACGGCCTGTAGTGTCCAACATAGTCGTTTGTTCTGTTTAAGACAGTCGAGAGTTTAAATAAAACTCTTCTAGAGAAGACCGTAAAATACTTTTGAATGGTCAGAATTACTCGCTACAGAGATATAATGAGTAAGTTCACTCAAGGTCTCCTGAATCTATTTCTTTGTTGCCCTCTTCCTTGTCTCTTACGTTTGGTTGAATTGGTGTTGTTTTACACCACTCCCGTTTTAATTGGGGTGGCTCCCCACTTTCTTTTCTGTTTGGACTTTGGATTGAATTTGACTATGAAAAATTACAATAGATTTTGATTCTGGGCAGGGATTGATATTAAGTCCCAGTTTCACTAATTGATTTTTTCAATTTTTTTCTCAAAAGTCGAAAAAATTTCTCCTCGCAAAAAGTCTCAAAAGCTCAAAAAGACACACTAAGATAAACAATCTTACTTTTGTCTACAACTTAAAGTCAAAAAAGCTACGAGAAAATACACCTTAAGAACCCCACAATACGGATTTGGAGTCTCAGTAGTGCCCCAAAGCACTACACCTCTAGTACCTTCAATTGTGGACCTTATAAAATCTTCATTTGTGATTTGAACCGTTGATTTTGTCAGAATGTAGAGTAGATGATGCAACTAAAAAAAACAAATTGATAGGCTATCAGTAGCCGTATGATCGGATAGTATTTATTGCCAAAATTGATGGGCGATATGATTCAGAGATTGAATTGGAAGACAAATGTATCTTAGTCATGTGTCTAACAATGTCCGATAAATATTATTTGTTGCACATACATTATGCTCTGAGTTCTTGAACAAATGAATGATTCAGATAAAAAATGAAAATTTTAGAGGGCACACAATTGAGAACACTATAGGGACCCCAAGTCTCCACAGTAGTGGCACCAGAGGCTTCCTTGCCCGACTCATTCTTTTAAAAATTTAATATAAGGTTTAAGTTTAATTTTTTGGTATAATTTGTATATTTGTATTTTTTAACTTATTGTTTAATTTAGGGTAAATTCATAAAGATTTACATGATCACCCGATGAAATGTCGTGAATCACTTTCGCCCACAAGAAATACGTACACATGTGGTTTAGTTACTGAAAAAAGAATAATGAGTGACAAAATGTGTTCCAAAAATATATGTACTAGTAATTAATTAAAATACTTATTGATGCATTAATTGGACCAAACTTATATTATAGTACTAGAACCCAAAAATAAAAATAAAAAGATTTTTCCTCATGAAAATGTATTTTTTCCTCTGTCCTCTAGGATCAAAATTCCGAATCTGCCACTGCGACCGGCACCCTAACCTCATCATGAAGAGATTTATAGTAACTTTATAATTTTATCCCAAGTCAATTTTAAGCTATCCCAAGTCATATTTCATACCGTGCCCCTCCATTTATATACTCAATGAGGCTTCACATTTTATCACAGACCGATCAGGAGATTACAATTTTATTTTATTTTTTTAACGGGAAAAACTGTCCTTAGACATCCGGAGATTACGGATCGATCTCGTGGATTTATATTTTCTTACCAGATACGCATGTACAAGTCTTGTTGATGTGAGCTATCAATGCCCTTCTACCTATTATTTAATTTAAACATTAAAAATCCAACCCTTTTTTTTGAAAAGCAAAGATAGATTTCAATAACCCCATGGGAGCCAATATGAAATCAGTATAATAGGAAAAAATTTGCATTGAGAGAGGTTCGGAGTCGCATTGACCCCTACTGCTGCTACTCGCAAATATTTAACCTACCTCCTCGCCTCTCGAATTTTAAATAAACCAAGTTATTAAAAATCCAACCCTAACTATCTATTTCTTCTCGACAACTATTGTTCAAAGCTATTTTTTTAGCTTGCTGTGTTTATGGGGTTGTTGATTGTCACTTAACCTGCAGTCAACTGGTGAGTAGTCATCTTTTTTTGTCCAAGCCTGTGACGACTTTCAATGTAACTCTGTTGACTTGGAAAAATAGGTGCTAGACGAGGAGGTAATTACACAAATTAGAGACTTCTTTGCCTTGACTTTTAATTTAGGGCTTTCTAGCATGGTCTTCTTTGTTATTTTCTTTAATTTGTACTCCTAGATTGAGGTATAGTCTTACATCACATTGTCCGGCTTGATGAGATGAATGAAAAAGTATAAAAACACTGACCAAATTGAAAAAAATTCATATAAGATGACGAAAAGATTTTAAAAGACAATCTTCCATGTACGAGCAATTCTATACGCACTAAATAGTTTACTAACTACTAGTACTCTAAATGTGGACATGACAACACCACCTTAATGTATGATGCAATATATTGGTACGCTTAAATATTAATGACTGTCACATGCACATTTAGCCCATTAGTTAGAAACTTATTTAGTGCTTCTAGACTTTTCCTTCCCATACAGAATATCTTTTTGGGTTTGTTTTGTCGTCTTATCTGAACTATTTTTAACTTTAGTCTATATTTTTGGAGTTCAGAAAATAATGTAAAAAATTAATCCGAATCCAAGAAAGATTAGAGAAAACAAGCACACACACAAAAAAAAAAAAAACGATGTGAAAAAATCACAAAAACGTTGGGCCAGATGGGGCCTAACAACTCATTCAAATTCTAAGCCCAGACCCTTGAGTTAGGCCCAATGGACCCTTCAGTTACCTAGAATGGTTTGTTCCCTTAGTTTCAAGTGGAAGTATTTTTTTTTTTTTTTTCCAAAAAAACTACGCACACGCAAGTCCGCGTATGTATGATGCACAAAAGGTGCATCTTGACCGTCCAAAAACAGTTCAACGGTCCGAATTTTATTTATTCTTTGACCGGTAAGAAAGCTCTTTGACCGGTCAAAGAGTAATTAAGATCTGAACTATTGATTTGTTGGCATGAACGGTTACGATTCGTACGTGTGCGTTGCATACGCATGCGTGCTTAAGGATAGATGGATTTTTTTTGAAAGGCTGAGTGCAAAAATCAACATTTGAGTTTATGGAGAGACATCGAATTCCACTCATTTCGCTAGAGCGAAAGAAAATTCTTAGCCCATTATGGCCTTGGTATGCCACTCCTAACTCAATCAAAGTTGGGCCTTGGTCCACTACTCCACTTCTAAGCCCATTCAATGTTGCCAACGAGGGAAGAAAAACTGAAAAAATCTTCCGACGATAAAAGAGGAAAAACCCATCTAGGGTAGGCGCGTTAGGCAAACAAGATTACTGAATTTGATACCCGAGCGTCTGAATCTCTCTCAAAATTTCCAATGGCAGATACAAAACCAGAGCCCTCGAATCATGATGCATCAGGTACTAACTTGCTTCTTCTCTTTTTGTTATTGTTTGATTCTTTATCCCAAATTAGAGTTGAAACTTTTCTTCTCTGCAAAATCAGTACTGGTATTCATCGAGTCTTGATGGGCTTTTAGGGTCGAATTGTATGCATATTTTCGGAAGCTGTGTGTTTTAATTCTGAGAATTTGAAACTGAATCTTCAGTTTTGCCCAAAAATTACGAGCTTTTTAAAGGGATTTGTTTTCTGATTTTGTTGAATTGCGTTTATATTGTTATATTTTTCAGCTAATTTATGATAGTGTTCCAATAAAATTACTCTAAATTCTCTTTAGGTGGATATTATTCAGACTTTTTTAAAATGCTAAAATTTCACACCTTTTTTGGTGCATACACGTCTGTATCTGTTAATTATAAGCTGAATTTACATAAATAGTCGCCTATGTCTATTAATGTAATTTTTAAATAACTGTAGAATGATGAGTGAAAATCACCTCTATTTTTCTTAGGGAAAAGATTTCACTGTGTGCCCCACTATTGCAAAATTTCTTGGTCCGCCACTGGATGTCTAAGATTGTATCTTCTTGATATCTGAAGAATATTCAAAATTGTGGGTTTTATTGTTTAATGCATTAACTGTTAATTATGATCCCTCTTTCCAATTCATGGCTTTCACCCCACTTAGGATAGAAATTAACTAACTCAGAAAACCCGGCATGATACTAAGTACAGTACCTAATGCATATCATTTTCGAAGTAACTATATCTCAATGTTTACGAATCTCTTAAGATTGTTTGTTGAGCTAAGAGATTTGATTTTGTTTACTTTCCCTTTGTACAAAAGAGAAAGATGTAAAGGCACCGAATTTGATTGAAAGAGCAAAGGAAGAGATTGAAGCAATAACGCACTCTGAGAAATCGCCTCGGCATGACAAGGAAACTCATGGGAGGAGTGATGACATTGACGAGGACACCCCGATAGAAAAAGTGAAAGGTCCAAATGTGTTTGAACGAGTGAAGGAAGAGGTTGAGGCTGTGTTTCAGGCCATCCTCCCAAAGAAGAAATAATTCAATAGTAAGTCGTATTGTGTTATTGATATATAATTGTAGCTCGAATGTGCTAATGGCAAGTCTTGAAATGGGGTGGTGGTTTGAAACGAAAGCGGTTGTATCTTGGCATAGTGTTGTTGTTCCAAATGAGGTTGTTGTGTACCTATTTTCCTTCTCGTGTTTAGCGATACAATAATAACCTAGTCTTGCTTAGCCAACTCTTGCGTGTTCCATTCATGCATCTGCTGCTTCCTTGTCTTTGTAATTGCTCCATTCCAGAGCAGTCCTCATTATGTTGTAGGTAATAAGTAATAGTGACAATTGAAAATTTGAATGAAGAGAACCGCTATGTAGCCACGGTAACTCAAGCCAAAGTACTTGGAATAGTACTATACCTACTGCTTAGTGCTGACAGTTGTTACATGTTTTATATCTAGTGCAAGACAATTGCTGGTATGAATGGAGTTGGAAGTGCTTGATTGATCAATTCTATGATTCAGATATAGCAATAATTGTCATCAATTTTCGTTCCGTTAACGCGTATGGGTTTCTTCAGTTTGATCGAATTTTAAGGTTGGAACCAGCTGTTTTATTGTCATTCCAGATACTAATATCAGTGTGACAGTGTCTGTATCCTTCTTTATGGATTGAAAGAGCAGTACTTACTTTGAGAACAGTAAGCTAAGGGAAGCAATGAAGGCTTCTTTTTGTCTTACTGCGTTCCTACTTCCTAGACTTGAGGCAAGCAGAGGGGGCGGTGCCCAGAGGTCCTGGGCACCTCATGACGGTGTCCCAGGCAGTGAATAGTCTCTTCTTCTCGGGTAGCTGGTGTATCTGCTATTGCTGTAAATCAAAAATTGGGTAAGGGCATCCTTATTTGACACATGCAAAAAAACACATCAAATTTAACTTCAAAAACACTTTTTACTATAATTTAGCAAGTCATTTTTCAAAAAATTCATAAAATCAGACTTTCTATTCAAACTTTAGCAAGTCACTTTATCGAAAACTCATAGAATCAGACTCTCTATTCAAATTTTTTCTCTTCCCTCCCTCCTCCTCTTTTGGTGAGTGAACAGAAGGTCACCAAATTTGTTAAGTTAGTGTAGCAAAGTTAAGAAATCTTCAAATTTGTGAGTTTGTTTGGAGAGGCTGATTTTTGAGGTTTTGGAGGAGTTTGCTCTCTACTTTAACTTTAAAGTTAAAGTAGAGAGCCTGATATTGAAGCTCTAATGACCTCTAGCTGCGAGCGTATAGATCACGATATTTTGATTGCTAGCATCTCCTTTCCGTAATAAGTTGTGGAGATGAATAATTGCAAATCAATGTAATGGTATTCTTTGCAAACTCCACTTGTACATTGCTAATAAGCTTGTAATAGTTTTGTGGATTGTCATGACCATTTTTTATTTTTTTTGGGCGGGGGGAGCCCTGTCCACAGACTGAAGAGATAATTATAGTGGCCAAAACAAGAAAACATGAGGTAATGGAATACAAACATTACCGTATCAAAAAATTGACCTTAATTCCTAAATAAACCAGTCTATTTCTGGGTTTGGGTTAAAGGAGCCCATTTGTTGGACAACCGATATTGTTGATCTCCCTTTTTTCATCTTCGTAAGTCTAGAAGAATGTGTAAAAGTTGAGAGGTTGCTCCTTAGCGTAATGAAATTATGAGTGAGGTTGGCATTCCCCCTCTTCTTTTTCATAACCACCTGAAAACCATTGTCGTAATCAATCTTTGCCTTTACAGTGTCATCTCTTTCGATCTTGAGATGCTTATGGCTTATAATGGGAGCTTCGCTTAGGCTTTATATGGGCTTCCGCTAGCTGACGGTGAATTGATCTATCAAAAATAATTGAAACGAGCGCAAATTGATCTGGACATGTTATAAAAAAATGTCTTGAAGTGCATCTCCAGTTCTTTTAACATCGTTCGACAAGAATCTTGAATGACCATAAGTCCATGACTACGGGGTAATTCTGAAACAAAACTCTCTAGAATTGGAATGTATGATGTACTCATCCATTATACTATCCTTAAGGTATGGACAAAGTGGTGGTTTGACCAAAGAAACCTGTCTATAGCCAAAATGCCAAAGAGAGATACATCCACATTCCACAGAATGGAAAACAGACGTCCCTCTCTCTCTCTCTCTCTCTCCCCAAGAGCCTCAGTTGAGCAGACTGAGTTTGTGGTACACACCACAGTGAATGATCAAATCGATCAGTGTTCCAAATAGTACTAGAAACCAGCTCACTGAAAGACACATGAGATGCTAAATCTTACCCTTTTCTCTGTCTTATTGAATTACTCACATTGCTGCTTTGATTTTTACTAATCGATTAGTCCAGCAAATTTCCTGATTTTAGCATAAAGTTATTCAGCACACATACCAAATTGGCTACTAAACTGTACCAGTTTCCCCTACTACCTAGATTTATCAGCTAAAGGAGAGAGAGAGAGAGAGAGAGAGAGAGAGAGAGAGAGACATTGAATAGTGCATTCAGGTTCGGGTTTGCTTTCCTAGATTTGGCTGCCTAAACCCCAGGTGCACAGCGTAAAGCCGTAAATGTATATTACTTCATAATTACCTCATCACTTGCCTCTGTTTATTTCCCATTAAAAGGTTATATTCATTGATAGATTCCCACTTAATGCTAAGTAATTCTGGGCACCGGAGGATTGTACAGTCGTTGGTTTCAGGACTCTTTGGAATTAGTCAAGGTTTACGTAAGCGTTACCGGACATCCGTTTTATCCCCAAAAGCAATTAACACAGGTAATTAAAAAGCTCAGAGGGGCACCAGAAATCTCATTTTTTCAACCACTTATGCGTGATGGGATCTCGTCTTTTAGCACTGCTACGTACACAGAAAATATACCCAGAAAGTACCCAGAATTTAAAATTCAATGGTCCAGATTCACTTGAAGTGAATCTGGACCATTAAAATTCAAATTTTGGACATATTTAGGGTACCCATTTAGAGCAACCCCAACAATAACTCCTCAAAAAAGTTTGTGAACAGTGCATATATCTATTATAACTTGACATTTTTTCTATCAACACTCCCTATTACCCTCCCTATTTTTAATAAATTATAATATATGGGGGAAAAGTAAGAGAGATACAAGAGAGAGAGAGAATAAAAAATAAAAAAAAACAGCCGGCAAAGAGGGGGGGAGGAGAGAGAAAGAATAAAAAAATGGGTAGGAAGTGAATAGTG
>JAXBDA010007893.1:0-16316 GCA_036023075.1 Gaultheria prostrata
ATCCGGTAACATTTCTTCGAAGGATTTCTCTACGGCATCAACGAGTTGGTCAATTGTTCTCGGCGCTTTTTGATATTGCAACGATTGAATAGCTCTGAAGAACCCAAGATCCAAAACATTTAAATCCGGACTACTTGGAGGTTGAAATGATAATCGCATATCAAATCCGTCTTGAGTTGCAGCCTCAACGAATTCGGGATCCAATCCACGTATATGCGGTTTTGCATTATCTTGCTGTATATAGATGGTATCCATTGCATCACCACGAGGCCATTTAGCTCTAATAGCAGGTAGGACTTTTTCTATCAAGCACGACCTAGTAATTTCTTTTGTCACCGTAATGGCCTTTGTTTCCAAAGTACCCGCTGCTCTGTTTTTGCTACTTCGCTTTGCAGGTTCTTTACAGGTGAAAGGAAAAATTCCAATCTTACCGGAGAACTCTTGATTTTGATGCGCATCAAATCGGGGTCGAGCTACCACTGCCAAAAACATGACTTTAGTTATGAATCGCTTACTTTTGCAAGTACGGTGCGGTTCATTTTCTTTGGGGAGAATATAATACCGCTCTGCTTCCTTGGACATGTAGAACCATTTCTCGTCTATATGCACATAGTTGTACATGTTTTTGAACATCGGTTGTGTTTCAAGGGTATTTGGCTCTAGCATTGACAAGCAAAATTGGAGTCTTGCTTTCTTACATTCTTCCGATAGATAAGGCTTCAAAGCATTTGAATGTGGCCTAATTAAGCCTTCTTTGATTCGCCTATGAATTGTAGACTTTGCAATGTTTAAGGCGGACGTCAGTGAGCGAATATTTGATCTTTGATGAAGCTCAACACTTTTGAACTGGTTTGTGTCGATTTGAATCCGACCAACTCTTCCTTGCAATTTGGATGATACATCAGCCTTCAATCCATTATAAATGCAAGCTGTCCCTGTCGCCCAAATCCTACGAACGGTTCTGTCGGTCGTAGAGAATGACGCAACAATTTCACGAAACAAAGCACCACTCAATTTTCCATTATCACTTTCTACCATCAGAATTTCAAAGATTGCTTGACGTTTTTGATTGGTTAGGTTCCTTTTTTTTTGGGAAGGGATAGAGGAATTTTCAAACACTGTTTCCATGTTTGATTGAAAAGGTGGAGGTTCCAAAGAAGGAAAGGGAGCAGAGATGGAATTGGATTGAGAAGAGAACATGGAATAAGGGCTACAATTGGTAAGGAATGGACAAGTATGGAGAGGGAGTAGCAGGAGAGGCACGTACTGTAAACAAGGTAATGTAAGACAACATCCCTTTTATAGGTGGAGTATGAGACTCTGAGTTCAAAAGAAAAAATTCACTGCCTGAATTTTCGGGATGGAAAGTTTAAAATTTAAACATGTGCGCCATTTTTAGACTTAGCCAAAGTATAGAAATCAAAATTTACCGCCTAAATTTTCGGGATTGATGGAACAAAATTTAGCGCCTAAACTTTCGGGATTGATGGGAGTATTTCCAAGTCTCCACTCCAGTTCAAACTCCTAGGGCGCCAATTTCAAACTGAGGCAAGTTGGTGCCATTTTTATTTTACTTCTGATTAAATTTAGGAGTAGCTAAAAAATAAAAAAGGCTGTACCAAAAAGGGTATTATTGGAAATATAAAGTTTTGAGTAGGTAATGATGATGTTCCCTTAATTTTGTAGTATCCCGAGATTGGACAAACAAAACGAGACGGAGGGAGTAGTATTAGTTAGATTATTACGAAAGCCAACATTATTTTCATACAAATCAAACCTTAGATCTCACGCTCTAAAGGAGCGCTATACCATCATTAGGCCAAAACCCCAAAGTCCAAATAGCATTGATCAAGAAACAAGAACTCCGGCATTCCGATACCTCCGAGGCTCCAACAAACCCTAAGGAAATATGCATAAAAATGGGGGTGCTTTTAACAATGAGGACCAAACTATAGGACATTAGAGCAATTTTAACGTAACAGATGAATCACATCATCCATCCATCCATCCAGTACAGTACACAGGTCCTGAAAAGACACAGCAGTGGCATTCTCGATAAAATAGACCTATTCAAGGTCATTTTCCTTTCAACGTAAGCCCTGTCTCCTTCTATTTCTCCCACTATCATCATCCTCATCCCAACTCCACTCCGCCATTTCTCTCTCTCTCTCTCTCCTCCCTTGTCTCTCCAAACCACCGCAATTACAACCAGCAGCAACATGTTCGCCAACGACATGTACTCCTCCGACATCGACAGCACCTGCTCCACCCCTTACGTCAGCGCTCCGTCCAGCCCCGGCCGTATCCCTACCGCCGTCGTCGGCGGCGGCGTAGGAGGATTCTTCTACAGCGCGCCGACGAGTCCAATGCACTACATGCTCTTTTCTCCTCCTTCTACTACAAATTCGACGAATTATGCGCCACATTCAGCTGCTCCAAACTCCGTCTCTGGCTCGTCGTTCGAGTTCGATTTCTCGGCTAGGTTTGGAAACACAGGGCCGGCGATGGATGGCTCGATGATTTCGGCCGATGAGCTGTTCTGTAATGGTCAGATCCGGCCAATGAAGTTGTCTACGCACCTGCAACGGCCTCAGGTGCTCGCTCCGCTGCTGGATCTGGACGAAGTCGAAGGTATTATGTAGTGAACTACTAATTCGTCTTCTGATTCATGTAAAATGCTTAAGATATTGAGTAATGCCGTTCTTAATTTTCGTAACCCGTGAGCAGGGCTGATGATAAACGAACCAGACTGAGTTTGTGCTCGCTCGTTTATTAATTCGTTGTAGATCAAATTGTTACGTAAATAAATCCAGCTTGATTAGTTTTTTCAAGCTTGTTAACCATTCGAATCAAGTTCGAACATACTATTGCGCTACTCGTTTTGACTTGTGATGATTGAAATCTACATGTGATCGAAATCTACTCGTGATCGGCTCGGTTAAGATTGGTTTGTTTTATGAATAATCCAAGCTTGAACATATTTTTAAAGCTCGTTAAGCTTTTAGATTAAGGTTGAACAATTAATCAACTGTTCGGCTCGTTCGGTTTATTTATCAGCCTATTCGTGAGGTTCTAGGACAGGATTTAGTATTACGTTCACTGGATATGATATTATAAGCTCATGTAGAAATGATTTAATTTTGGTGAGAGGAGTAATTTCTTACTGTTCATGATTAATGATTAACAGACGAAGGTGAGAAGTTTCTGAGAGGACGAGACGTGAAATGGCGGGACAGATCTCTGCGACGAAGAACCAGATCTATGTCGCCGTTGAGATCCTCTTCGTTCGGATGGCACGATGACGACGACGACGACGAAGAAGAAGATCAAAAGACCGACAAAATGAAGAATAATGTTCTAGGTGTCGAGGAAATCGAGATCAAGGAAAACGAGGCGGCGGCGTCTAGCGATACGACCCCGTCGGCCTCGGCTTCCTCGTCGAGATCCTCTTCGGTGAGCCGCAGCTCGAAGCGGTGGGTGTTCTTGAAAGAATTTCTTTACAGGAGTAAAAGCGAAGGACGGAATAACAGCAGTAACCAGAGTCATAAGTTTTGGACATCCGTTGCATTCTCCCCGGTGAAAGATAAGAAGGTTGTTCTGGCGGATTCCGAGGGCGGCGGCGGTGAGGCGGAAAAGAAGAAGGCGGCGAAGCAGGAGAAAGGTAAAGAACCGAAGAAGGCGGGGACAGGCGGAGGGAAGCCGTCGAACGGAGTGGGGAAAAGGAGGGGGACGACGGCGTCGGCACACGAGTTGCATTACAAGGCGAATCGGGAGAAGGCGGAGGAGCTGAGGAAGAAGACGTTCTTGCCGTACAGGCAAGGTTTGCTGGGGTGTTTGGGTTTTAGCTCAAAGAGTTATGGTGCCATGAATGGGTTTGCTAGAGCTTTGAACCCAGTTTCTTCAAGGTAAAATTAAAATGAATAGTAGCTAGCATAATATTATGTATATTTTTGTAATACTAGTATTTTATTTTATTATCCCCTTGGTTAAATTGCTATGTTATGTATGTGATATTTGTGCCTCTCTTGTATTTGGTTGAATGGAATGATGGGGATTCTCCCTTTTTTTTTTTTTTTTTTTTAAGATTGGAGGAGAGAGGAGTGAGGTTTTCCCCATTGATGGATTTGGGTTTGGCCTTTTAATGAAATTCATGGGATGTTTTGTTCCCATTTTAGGTGTATAAAAGTTGTACCGTGATAAAGCCAGTTTATGATGATATCTCTCTGCCTTTAGCACATAATTTGTGTCATGATTTTGTAGGAAGTGGGGTTCCTGGTGAGCGGCCCCTGGAAAGCGCATCCGGGCCGTTCAAAAGTGCTTTGGACAGCCCAGATTTTTCCATGGATTTGGGACTCTTCCATGGAAAAATCTAGCCGTCGATTGCCGAGATAAACGGCCCGAATGCGCTCATCAGGGGCACTCTTTAGGAGCGTTCACCAGCATCCCCGGATCTGATTTTGTAGGAGGGGTAGCAATTAGGAGGAATTACGCCTTTTAGAGGTGGTACTTGGAAAGGATCCACGTAAGAGCTCATTGGAAACAACTAATTCATGTAGATCCTAATTTTTTGGGTACTCAATAGTGTCGGTGCTATTTTACATGCATCTCGATTAATTTTCGGTTACTCAATTCTATTGTCTTGAAAATTCGATTATAAAATGGGCAAAGATAGGTAAGAACAAATCTGGGGTCCTTGTGGTGTGTGTCCCCTTCGTGCTACAAGGGTGTAGCACCCATCCCAACTGTTCAAAAGTGTAATCAATGAAGCAGATGAAATAAAACTCTTCCATTAATTGTTAAGATGGGCGCTACACTCCCATGGCGCAAAGGGGGCGCTACAAGACCCCGAATGCAGGTAAGAACTGCATATAAAACATTCCTCAATTGATTGAAGGTTTAAGAGGTTGATTTGAATTGGTTTATTTGGAGAAGGAGATTGTGCAAAAAGTGCCTTGGAACGGTAATCCAAATAGGGGGAATGAGAGGCCACCCTAAAAGTGAACAATCACGACTGTTCGTTCGACAATTAATGATTCAGATTATCCTTATGAAAAGATAAGTATTATACAGGTAGAATAATTTTATTTAATTCGGACTGTTGATTGCCGAACGGGTATTCTCTAAATGGTGTGTTTGAATCAATTGCATGTTAATTGCTCTATTAAGGAATTGGAGTCTTTAATTTGGACAAGACGTAATGAATGGGGATCATCTATTATACACTTAATGATTCAGATTTATGAACATAAATTCTTACCAACGTGCATCCAAACCATTAAAAACATAAGAGTACCGATATATGGTTTATATTTGGACTATCTCGTCCTTTCCAAAATTTAGACCGGAGAGAATCTGAACTCTTCTTCTAGTATTATTAATCACGAGTATTTAGACTTCATAAATGTAAGATGTAGCCATCCACCCAGGTATTTATGCTTGTGCTCGAACTAGCACATCAGGTTTTTCCTTTGTTCTCGGGAACTAGCACATCAAGCTGGAATTATTGTACTGCGTTAGTAGTAAAAAAGATCGATTCCATTGGCTGTTCAACTTCTCTCATATAGTAGATGAAATGCTACAAACATAGATAGAAGTGCCAAATGAACATAAAACAGGAACAGCCGGATGCACGTGAGCCCACACGTTAGTTTTGGAGTCTATGCATGTAGGACTGCAAATGAATCGAATCGAAATTTAGAATGTTCAAGTTCGTTCGTTAAGGTTTTAAACGAACTTGAGCCGAGCTTGAACTCACTAAAATTTTGACGAGCCGAGCTTGCCTAGGTTTGATTCGAACTCGAACATGTTCACGAGCCTTAACGAGTCAAAAATACTATATATTTATGCTCTCATACAGGTCTAAAACTGTAAGTAAATTTTTTATTTTGCACATAAATAAGCTCATACATATGTATAAAATTATGAAAATATATCAAAATTTTATGAAAATATATCAAAATTTTAGGTTTGTAGTACTTGTAAAAGTTTTATATTCATGTAAGATATAAAATTTTCATTATGAACATGTAAAAGTTCTTACATGTTCAAGGATATATGTGAAATTCTTACGAAATATATGTATACTCTAGGTTCGCAAGCCCAACCAAGCCGAATATCATCGAGTTCAAGTTCGGCTCATTTATGGACCGAGCCTAAAATTAGGGTCCAAGTCCGGCTCGTTTAGTAGACAAGTCGAACTCGAACGAGCCCTTATCGAATCGAGCCTCGAATAGTTCGCCAACGGCTCGGTTTATTTGCAGCCCTATGCATATCGCACGGTTTTAAACGTAACAGTCGGATGCACGTGAGCCCACACGTTAGTTTTGGAGCCTATGCATATCGCACGGTTTTAAATGTATTTGTGTTTGGATGTGTACCCTCATTCGTAGCCGTAACCGAAAATAAAATGTGGACTATATAATAGGAGCTTAGAATTAAATTTTTGGGGCCTACAAGTACTCCTGTACATATTTTCATCGACTTCTCTATACCCATGTTATAAGCATTGAATCTTGTGAAAATAGTGACAGGACGGGACTCGGGAGCATCTTCAGTCATGGTCCGATGACTAGAATTGTATGATCCTGTTTTCCTAGTTCTATTTTGGTAGATTTCCTTATTTCGATGTTCTGGATTTGAAATGTTCTATTATCGGATGGTGTACATTTAGGGTCGTATGTCCATAGACGCGTTTTTTTCCAAAAAACTCCTAAAATTGATCTGATGGCTACAAATGCACGGGAAAATAAATAGGGAGACAGAGAGCGCATCGCCATCCTTTGTATCCTTGTGAAGGAGAGAGAGGTCACAGGGTCAATATTTGTTAAAGCAAAGATTGATTATTTTTTACCCAAATTTTACCCTCAAATGAATATTTGTTTACTTAGTTATCCCTTAAGAGGTTATTAGTTGGGCGTCATGTGATTACGAGCCTAGGTCCAGTTTGATGTAATTCAAGTACTTGTAATTTGTTACCGCTTATGATAAAGGCCTAGTTTCCCACTTGATTTTATCAAGTGGGGAGAAAAGTTTGATAAAATCTCAGATTTTTAGTACAAAAATTTGAGATTTTATCAGATTTTTTTCTCCACTTGATAAAATCAATATCAAAACTTGATAAAATCAAGATTTTATCAAGTGGGAAACTGGGCCTTTAAAATAAGTTCCGTTACCCTTCGAAGATTCTTTTCTAAAATACATACAGCAAAATTGTGTGTGATTTGAGGGGTTGACAATTGTGTTTTTCGAAAATTTTAATAAATATTGTATACAGATCTAGGTCATCTTCCAACAAGGTAAATAACAAAGTTAACACAAAACAAAAGATACGGTTACCTAGGATATGATCCTCGAAGAGGTAAATGAATAAAAATATTGCATTAATCGAATTTTTTTTTAATGGAAAATTGCATTAACATTGTTTTAGGCATATTGGATCTCTTAAATGTAGCAGAGGTTGTAAATTATACTATGAAAACAGTGACTATTTTTTTAGATTATTGAACCCCAATGATTTGGTCCACATGATCTAGGGACATAACCATGTTATGTGTACCAATTTGGCCCCATGACCCACAATTTGACAAGAAGGGGCCTCCATGCCTGACCAACAACTGCAAATCTAATGGACCTTTTATCTGTTTTTGGTTGTATCTTCTTTCTGGACCAACCTCTGATTGATTGGAGGGTATTATAGGAAAAACAAACTTCTATTTATTTATAAAAGGGTCTCGTTAACCTTCATTCAATAGGTGGTGGTTAACATGTATGCAACGACAAATTATTTCATCACATTTTACGGATATCTATATATTTTCACGAGTATTAATATATACTCCCTCCGTCCCCTAAAGTTAGACACTTTTGGGACTGCGTGCCATTTCTAAATTGTATATATCTTTCAATTCATAATATTTTATGTGATTTTTAAAACTTTGTTTAAAAGAACTAATTGAAATCTATCAAACGAGATCCATATTGCTTATATAAAACATTACGGATTCAAAGATATAGACAATTTTTTCGTGGGGCTGGAATAGTGAAAGTGTCTTAACTTTGCGGGACGAAGGGTGTACATTTTTCTCGAATAACTATACACTTTTTACTTATTCTCTTCCGCCCAACATTTTCCTTAGATAAAAATGCAATCATTAGTATCGAGGAAGCAATGAATCACAGGAGAGATGACAGGAGATTCTTTATATCTTTTCATGGTAATTTATGAGTTGTTTCAGATACCGATTTATTATCAAACTGATTTGTTGTGTTTTACGAGACATGTCAGTCTCTCATAATAAGTCTCTCACAATACGTCAACTAAAAAACCCACTTAAGCCAGTTTCCAACTTAAGTCAGCTTCTAAAACAATGCCTCAGAGTATCTGGGTGAGCAGTTTATGTGCACCTCAATTAATGGATTAAGCTCCTCTCCAATCCATGAAAATGCAATGGGATTGTCCAGTTGGCCCATTTCTGGCCTTTCTTGGGCTCCCTAAGATAATCTGAACCATTCAAGTTTTAAGAACACGTCAAGAATAAGAAGCACGCCAAAAATCAAATCGATTACCGTTCGGGATGTTTTCGAATCGTATTTGTCTTGAGTTAAATGGATTCCTGTTCGGTGTTGTAATCTTGATATGTTCTAATACTAATGTCTTCTAAATGATATTTGATTTTTAGTGTGATTGATGTTTTCAATGAGCTCTAAAACATAAACTGTTTTGATCATCAAAGTGGGTCCAGAAAGGGCCTACAAATTGGCCAACTGAACAGTCAAGTCTATTTTCATGAACCGGAGATGATCTTTTTCTTCGATTGATATATGAGAACTAATTCCGGCAGTCATTGGTGAGGTCCATTTGAGCCGTTTGAAAGCCATGTATGAATTGATCCATAAGAATTGATGACACGTAAAAAGTTTTGAATGAGAAAACCTCGGCGTCGTGGACCTTAACCATAAGCCCAAGTTTGGGACTGAAGAGATTCTGTACTGGATGTAAAATTGTACAATGTGATTCGTTGCCTACAAGCTACAATGGCGTGGTGTAATAAATTACTAATCATGAAAGTATTGAAATGCTCTCTATTTTAGCATTCCTTTCGTACTTGAGTTTCAAAATCTGAATAATTAAAGAGCCTTTTGTGGATGAGGATTTGGTGGGTGTGTCAAATAATGCAATGAAATAATATGCGGATGAACAAATGACAATCGATCAATCACCATATCTTTCAGTACGCCTACGAAAAATTTGTTCGTTTGCAAACCGAATAGCACTTTGATTGTCGAAATTGGTAGTAGAATAAGAACTCATACATTCACCAGTAACCCTAGGAAGCTAGACAAGGACATTGTTAGTTGAAGCGTGATATTCGATCTCTGAACTAGATCTAGCGATGACAATTTCATCGAGAAATAAGAAAATCTCATAGAAATCCTTATAGATTGGGAAGGAAAACCAATTAGTAGGATCCTCTACGTACCCAATCAGTATCGGAATAACTTGCGATAAAAACCATATAGCAACTCCCTTTGATGCAACGAAGAATGCGTAGCCCTCTTACATGAAATATCATGCTAAGTAACAATGAGATAAACACCGCTCTCAACCAACTGCCTAGTACATCTCTAATACTTGTGTCATCAAAGGTGTAAGCCTAACATTAGACTCAAGAGGAGTGGAAGGAGTCTTGTCATACATAAGATGAGACCGACACGAGCTAAGAGATAGCGTAGACCCGAACCGATTTCATCCCTAGCCATTGATGTCTATATAAACAGTGACCAATTTAGATCTTGAACCCCAAGGATTGGGTGGTCTACGAACACATCCCTGTTAGGTAAACAAGGTCCCAAAAGATCCACAGTTGCAAAAGGGCCCCCCTGCACATAATTAACAACTTCAAATCGAAAGGAACTTTTGTCAAGTTTTCTTGTTGTACCTTCTTTGGGGTCCAAACCTTTTGGTGCATTTATGCATTATGAACTATCAAGATGAAAGAGATGGTTGTATTAGGATTTACACCAAGTTTTCTCATTTGGATTTTGCTTTTGGACAAAAATTGTTTGTTAGGGGACCATAAAGGAAGGAGATAATTGTCCTTTTCTTTTAGGTCATATGTGTTGTTGATTTGATTTGCCTTTTGGCAAGTGAAACCTGAAAAGTAGATATGCACGAGTCTATAGGGGTGTGGAAGACTTAGTTATCCTCAGTTTTATGGGCCATGCATGGTGTCTCCTAGACATTGACATAAAGAGGTTTGGGAGATATAATCAACCGACTATTGGTACCGATCACTATGTACAAACGGTGTAAAAATGGGTTTGTAGGGTTCGCTTTGGGACTCCATACAAATAATCCGAGTCATTAATTAATTTTGTAAGTGCTCCATCCAATCTTTCAATTTTTCGTTCAGAATGCATGATCCTAGAATTTGAAAGAAAAGTTAGCCAATTAGATGACACACTAACAATTATTCATTCGATCTATTTTAGTAAAATTGACGAACAGCTTCGATTACTTCTGTGGGGAGCTAAAGTGGGCCCCACAAACATTTATGCACTTTAGTCGGCACTCATATCATTTTGGAATGATGACTTAGTTACTTGTAGTGCCACATAAGTATGTCGTGTATATTATTGAGCAAAGCGTTGTGTCAATAGACTTTCCCAATATTTGTTGGTCACTTGCCAATCCCATGCATTTGTTTCATCTATCTCATGGATTCCCTTCTTTTTCAACTCCCTTTCTTCATTACACTTATACAGGTTAATTTTCATCACTTTCAACTTATAAAAAATGAAAGGATCATCACTTATAAAAGCACAAGTACTAAGAAACGGATCCCAGATTTAATTTCATATGCCTAGGATTTCCTATTTTCGATAGGGGGAGTTGACAATTGAATCCGATTTGCCCACTACTAATAACAAATATTATCACTAATAAATAGTGCGAAGAGAAGGCCCAGCTCCAAGTTGTTCACGAATAGGCGTGTTGAGTTTTTCGATATTAGAATTCGTCAATTTTATTTCTCGATGAAGCTAGAGAGGGGAGAGAGATATAACTAAGTTGTAGAGTGTCACCTTGACGTGGTGGAAGTCAGCAGTGGTCGATTTGCTTGAACTGTTTTGAAAATGAATAAAATAGCCATCCTTTAGCCTCTCAAGTCTCAATGGAATGTCTATTTATCTAAAATGGTCAATAATAATTTCATTTATGCTCTACATCCGGAGAGGATGTCCATCTCATTCTAGTAAACCCTACACAGCCAATTTTAGACCATTGTGGCAACAATTATTATTGCTTCAACTAAAGCCTAAAAAATTCCAAAACCATACACAAGTTTCACCAAGGACGGACGCAAGATTTCAAGGTTCGGTAGACAAACTTTAGATTACAAATTTGTAATATATGAAAGGTGACTTTCATTTTGTCAATACAAATTGCAATAATATATACCTAAAAGATTATCTTTTTACTTTTTCGATCAAGCTATGCAAATAGTAAGATATGGCACCAGAAATTATGGCTACTTGTAATCTTGCGCATCACTATTTGTTTCAAAAAGCAAATTGTATTAGTACTAAAATAAAATGTACTATTACATAACTAGTAATGCATTAACTGTCGAAAAACTCTTGGTTGGATGGATGTTAAATTGTTCAAAACAATTTTGGATGGGCGAACCTATATAGAAACTATCATAAGGGAGTTCATCCCTTTGTCCGTCCGAGATTCGGGGGGGCTTGTAGTGAGCTTGCTGACTGTTGATCTCCACAATCGATGGTTCAGATTTCGTCTAAGCACTCTTGCCGGTAAAAGTATACTATTACCGGTAAGAGTATATAAACATATCTAAACCATTGATTGCTGAAATGGACGACTCAGATGCTCACCACACCCCTGTAGTGAGAACCCCCAGGTCTGTCCATCTGTCCTCGGCTTGCACAAAAAAATGCACACATTTTCTTGAACCTCCACACACTACACCCCAACAACCTTTTCTGAGTGCATGCAAGTTGTTTGTGGTACTAGCAGAACTCACTAAAACCATGGGCAGTAAATTACTCACTGCATGCATCTTGACCACAGGACTTTCACAAGTCCAGACTTGGTCTACGACTAACATAGGGTTGTTAAATTTCCTTCCAGAAGGAAATTCCTGAATCCTGAACTCCAAAGGAAAATGTGGCTTACTGTCACCACCAAGAAAAAGTAGTGGTCAATTGCATACATTACCAGGTTGAGTAATTTAGGTTCCATTAACAAATTTCAGATGCCTGAATACACAGATTCATACTCATCTGGTAGTACTGAAGAAAAGAAAAGAAAAACTGAATTCTACCCTGGAATAGACAGCTGGAATTCACCCACAGGGCCCACCTCCATCATCAATAATAAGCCATGTCCTTCCATGTACCCACAGCTTGCAATTTCCCAATAACCATTTTATGAGATGTCAGGACTTCATGGGTTTTAGCAGAAAGGCAAGACTAGACATTCCACCTAGGAGATGGGATATGGGGACCCGTCACATGGCACTACAGGAGTGTCGTGAGTGATCCCGGCCGTCCAGAAGTGTTTTTAATGCTAAATGTCACTCACTTGTGTGTTTGGCACTAATTTGTGTTTGAATATTGGTCCATCACATGTGCATTGCACTTAAAGTTGACCAAAATAAGATAATTCGTGTGGAACATGGCTTTTGGAGCAAGCAATGACCTAACCTACTTAGGCAGCTAAGGAAATAACAAAGATAAGGAAATAACAAAGATAAGCACTTTCCTGACAAATTACCCTCTTGAATCAGATGAATGGCTTATTATTTTACTGACGGAATGTCTAAAGAGCATGCAGATTCTAGAACAACAGGCATCTTACCAAAATACTTACCAAAATATAAATGTAAGATCAGAGTATAATGTAGGCAATACTCAACAACTGATAATGAAAATCAAGCCCGAAATTATTGCAATAGAGCAATTTGAAAGATATTGAATAAGGGTTTACATGAATCATGAACTGTTTGCACGAACGATTTGGGTTGCTGAGACATGCGCATGATAAGATTGGCTATAGGACCTCAGCTAAGTGAAGCACCTGACTATTTCTTTGTAATCAAAGAGTTGACAGCTATCAGAGTTCTACGGAAAATGGCAAAAGTTTTCTATGGTTCCCTACAAGTATTTTAGTTGACTTTTTGATAGCAAAAATGTTTTCCGTAAACAACAGCTAGAAAGGATGACAACATAGTACATTCCCGAAGCTAAAGGGAAAACCTTGCAGATAAACCTTGAAGCAAATCAACTCACAGCTGCAACACCAGGGATAAAATCCCTCTCAGGGTTCTAAGCAAAAGTGGATAGGATGTTCTTCTTCAGCGTGAACTCATCAGCCTTAGTGGCGCTGATGGCCTGCACCAAAACACACAATAATGAATAAAAAATAATACAAATGAGTACAAAAGTTGATGTCTGAAGCTCTATCACAAAGATCATGTGTTTGTTCACATCCCAACGGCAGCTGTCACCCCTTCCAGGGAATTAACTTGAACGATACTTCAAGTTAACTACAAGAAACATGGTTATGGGGCCTTAGATGGATATTAGATGTTATCATCCAAGAATTCTCAACCTTGAGGGCCAGAAAACAGGTAATGGACAACATAGGCTTATTGTGATTGTGCAGGAGTAGCTGCTGCTTCGCTTTCCTACTATCGTGTATTGGTATGAGACGATTCTCATGACTATTCAGTTATGGGTTTGAGTTGTTGAACTGTCTATGTTTGTTTGTAGTCTGCGGTGAAGATGGATGTAGTGGCTCAAGATTTTTCAAGGAAACATCTTTTACGTTTATTGCTAGGTATTCTGAGGCCTTGGTGATGGTTAGATTTTGTCTCTATATTGATTGCTTAGATAATTGCAGACAATGCGACTGGGGTTTGTCCCTTCCACGATGCACAACTGTATCTCGTTACCCACATATATACTTCCATTCTTTCAATAAAACCATTTTATGAGAGAGTCTTCATTAATATTTGGGGAAACACTAGTACCACAGCCATCGTGTTTATCATCAAAACCCTTTTAACCAAGGGCGATTTATGGCTGTGTACAAGGCTGTGAATGCAAGCCAAAAAGGCCACTAACTGGGCCTTTGAATAATGGTTCTAACAAAACTAATTTTGGTCTTGATGATATGTAAAGCAAATATCAAGTTTCTGGTGCCTGTTTAATGTAAATAATCTGATGCAGGGAGAGCATTAATGTTAGTGGATGCAGATACAACAACTACTATAAGGGCAACAAAAGTTTACCTTGTTCAGCATGCGTTCGACACGCTGGATTTCATTCTTGGCATAGTCAGCACCTTTTTCCATACAGCTCTTCGCAGCTTTCAAGTAGATCTTTCCATACCTGAAGCAAAAGCAACAGATAAACAAGAAAACAAAAAACAAAATAGATAGCATACAATGTATCCCACTTCCCTTTTCGATTGTTTTCATCTTACTATAGTCTCTCAATGAGTTGTATGACAATCTCTAATCGTTCCCCAGTTTTCCATAAGAAGCTTGATGTTCAAAAAGTACTAGGTACACAAATTTCGGACACAAATAGTTGTAGAAAAAGTGCACTGTGTGGTCCAGATTTATTTATGCATACGATGAATTGGAGCAACACAGTGCACTTTTGTGTGTCCAATAGACTTTCGGTTGTTCTTTATGCACAACATATAAGCCATGAAGCCAATATGACCACCTTGCAGCAGAACCCTCGAGCTTCTCGACTTCCTCCTCTATTCGGCCATAGACGGCTTTCTTCCCATCACTGCCAGCAGTAACAAACTCCTTCACCAAAGAGTCCAAACTCTCAACTATGCCAGCCTGAATAAAGCATAACCTTCTAGTCAAGGAAAATTAAGAAGAAAAAAAATATTGAAGGAAAAAAAAAACTATTCTGTAGTGAAATGTGAATGATTGTGCAACTAACTTTGTTAGTAAGTTGCCCTTTTGCATCACGACTGGTGCCACTCTTCTCATTGATGAAAGTTACGAAGTCATCTAAATCTCGGCCACCATTATAATCTTCACCAGCTTTGTTGCTCTTAGGAAAGAATTTCAATGTCGGAAAGCCAGACACACCATATCTGAACAAGCAATAAGTTGCACGAGGGAAGAATTCTGACATCAAGATATAAAAACATAGGAGTATGTATACAGTAAATGTAGAACTTAATGACAAATTTATGCTGCATCCATGAAAGAAGAACTTATTCAAGTATGACCGCTTTGTAAGGACAGAAATAAGAGGAAGTTCAACTTGTACTGCAAAAACCAGATTTCTAAAAGCAAATAGAAAACTATGGTAATCCTCCAATCCGGACTCACTTTTCTCCAAGATCCTTGTGTTTGTCAGCATCAAGATTGGCAATTACAACGTCATCCTCAAGCTTAAATGCTGTGGCAACCTTTTCATAAACCTAGACAATAGACAGAAGAATAAAGTGAACGATTGATCTACTGTTGTTTATATGCACAATAACTAATTAAAAAAGATCATAAAAAATATAAATAAAACACATTAAGAATCTACTTACAGGAGCAAGGTTCTTACAATGGCCACACCTATTAAAAACAAAAGAGCAATGGTTAATGATCCTAGGGTCTAAAATTGGATTGGAAATTCTACTGAACACATTCATCCTAGAGATAAAACATTTACTCTTACCAGGGTGCATAGAACTCAACCAAAACATTCTTCTTTTCATCCAGGACAATCTCATCAAAATTATCAGCTGTTAGAACCACTACATTTGAGGGGGTTGCAGCTATCTTTACATTCGTACCTGAAAGAAAAAAAAATCAACATCAGAACGTAAAAAATGTCGCAATTGGAGATCATCCAAAGATTTCCCTAAAGGGCATACTTTAATAGAATGGCATCCTACCTCCACCTATGGATCCTATTTCCTGGCTACATCGCATAATATTGCATTACCAATCACACCAAAACACACAAAGCAAACAAGCAAAATTCGGATTCCTTACGCCCAACTAACGTATGTGGAACTAATGAAGCAAAAAAGATGGATCTGTAGTTTTCTTAGGTTGTACTAATACTTAAACACAAGTGATAGAAAACCAACTTCGAACATCTATGTCAGTCGTCCAGAATTACAATGAAAAGGTTGTGTAAGGACCCGTAAAATTAAATTATTTTTTCCGGAAATAATGTTGGAGAAATGTGAGAAATTAACTAAAATGGTTAATTGTTGGGTTATGAGGTGTTGTGTGTGGATAGGGACTTAATTGCATTAC
>JAXBDA010007894.1:0-16314 GCA_036023075.1 Gaultheria prostrata
TATAAGTTTAATTTTAGTATATTTCATTTAATAGGTTGTTGTTTAGTATTTTTAAAAGATCAGTTGATATTATTGGGTTTAGTTTATACTTTATCTAAATATCTTAACTACTTAGCTATAGTTTAGGGACGTGAGTAGTGGTTGTTTTATGAGTTTTAGTTAGACAATTATATATAAGGGGATTAGAGTTAATTTTAAGAGAGCTTTATAAGCAGCCGCAGCATTTAGGGTCTTTGGAGTCGTTCTCTTTGGGTTCTCGATTCAAGGTAATATTTCTCTTCATCTCCTTTATTTTCCCTGTGATCGGAGCGGTCGCCTTTAATTTGGTGACTAGTTTAATAGCTTTTAGTTGTCTCGAGTTGTGATGAGAGTATAAATAAAAAAAATAAAATGACAATCAATTGGGTATCTTTGGTGTTCATTCGTGTGTGGAATTTGAGGGAGAAAGGGGTCAGTGTTGGGTAAGAAATTGAATGGGTGATCGGTGGAGTTTGGTGATTTATGATCACGAGGCATGGATGCCATGCCATGTGAATGGTGGACTGATGGTCATGTATATAGCTTAGGAAAGGTGGGTCGGTGAAGTAGACACAGTGGACTCATGAATTGGATTTTGGTTTTGTAGTTTACTGCTGCCTTTAGTTAGTCTTGGGTCTAGTCACATTTTAGGGTAGACCTATAGTAATACGGATTATACTTGATATATTTATAATTAGTGACTACATGTTTTATTCTGTTCAGGTTAGCTTCTTTTGCGTATTCGAGTTGCGTTACTTTTACATCCAGGTGAGTGGCTAAGCATGTTACGTATTTTCGGAACTTCCCCGTGTTTCTTAAATTATTCTTTTGGAAAATTTATCAGTTGATTATTGAAAACGTGAAATGTTTATATGTGATCCTTTAAATTGGCATAAGATAAAAATGTATTCTTTTTGGGTGAGAACTTGGTGGATATTGATGGGAACATTATTATTGGAAGTCCAGGGAAATTAATCCTCTGTGTGCGGGTGACTCTGGCCATTAGGGAAGAGACCGTGTTCTGGCCGGTGACCCTAGTGCTCAACGGCTGACTTTCGCCGGATCGTTCTTAGGGAAAAGTTCTACGGGCTGCCTACTCGTGGTGACTCTAAGTATTGATATTGGATCCAATTATTCTGAGATATTTGTTCACTGGCACTTGGTATTATTTGGTATTGGTTGTGGTTCCCCATTGTTGTTGGATATCGGATTGTGATCACCATTAAGACTCGTGTTACTGGAAAAATGATTTATTTGTATAATTTGTTGTTTTGTGGTACACCTCGTATACCAAATTATGATTGATGGTAAATTATTTTTATCCCTGCTTTGAAACTTTATTTAATATACATGCTTGCCATTCACTGAGCTCGTCAGCTGACGGATTTAATCCACCATCATTTTCAGGAAAATCGAGTTGATAGAGGAGGACTCTGGTGGCATCTTGGGGAGTTTTGTGTCGACCTCCATAGGATGTTGCATTCATTTATCATTTTATTTATTCGCTTCCGCACATGTTAAACCTTTTGATAAATTGCATTTTATTATCACTGGTTAATAATTTTTATTGCTTGGTTCATGGGATGGTGTTCCCCATGCTTATGTTGAGACAAATTTTGTTTCATTTTAATTAATAATAAAGAATTTTTTTTTTTTTTTTTTGATTTGGAGTTTATTGGATTATTGAATTTGAGGCTGCGTGTTCCATTTTAACCTCGTGGTTCACGGCCGGTCATTTCCCATTTTGGGTCGTGACAATTGTGGTATCAGAGCTTAGGTTTCGACAAAATATTTTATCTTCAAAAAAAAAAGAAAAGAAAATGCATTCATATTGCATCATTATCATTAGTGGAGGTCCCAGTCCCCAGAGTCCTCTAGGTAGTTGTCTAAATGTTTATTCAAATATAGTTTATTGTTACATAATTATATCTGGATTGTTCTTTGGTGAAATTTAGGAGATGGATCGCTCACGTCGTACTACTAGGTCCACATATGGGAGTTCAGCAGCCCGAGGTCGCGGTCGGACCACTCCTGTCGCTCGTGGCCGTGGCACCTCTTCTGCTCTTGGCCGTGGTCGTGACACCCTTGTTGGTCGTGGCCGGGGTCGTACCAATCCAACGGGCCGTGGACAGGGTAGTGTCTCTCCCACAGCTCACGATGATACACAAGACCGGGAACCTTCTGTTGAACCAGTTGACACATCAACCCCTGTTGAACCTACAACTACTACCACAGCTGCTTACCAGGCCTTTCAGACACTAGTGGGATTGCTCACAGGGCAACAGGCACAGGCAGGACCAGTAGATGAAGCAAGGTCCATGACTTTGGATAAGGGTACAGTTCTGGATAGATTTTTGAAGACTACCCCACCATCATTCTTGGGGTCTGACAAACCATCTGATGCTGAAGCTTGGTTGTTGAGGATGGAGAAGATATTTGATATTTTGGGCTGTTCAGAGACACAGAAAGTGTCATTGGCAACGTATAAGCTAGAAGGGGATGCAGAGCATTGGTGGCGTATGGCCAAGCAGCGGTATAGGGAAAAAGAGCATGAATTAATTTGGAGTGCTTTTAAGAAGGATTTTGAAGACAAATACATTCCACCGGCAGTTAAGGATCAAAAGCGCACTGAGTTTCTGAAATTGGAACAAGGGGATATGTCAGTGGCAGAATATCAGCGCAAATTTGATGAGCTGTCGAGGTTTGCTGGAAAATTGGTGGAGACAGAAGAAGATAAGGTGTGGTATTTTCTAAGAGGGCTTCGACCGGATATTCATGGAAGGGTTTCTTTATTGGAGACGGATACCTTAGCTAAGCTTGTGACTAGAGCCTTGACAGCAGAGAAGAATTTAGCAAAGGAAAATAGTGCAGAGCATCAGTACAAAAGGTACAGGTCAGGACAGAGTAGTGGTAGTGGATATCCTGCAAAAAGGGTGCAAACTTCGATTCAGACTAATGGAGGGGTGAGAGAGGCATCGATGCCATGCTTCAAGTGCGGCAAGCCACACACAGCGGCTTTTCGTTGTGATGGCTCACCACGGATATGCTTCACTTGTGGGCAAGCTGGTCATATCTCAACCTATTGTAGAGCTCAGGGTGGTGGAAGGAATCAGGCACCTCAGGGTCAGAGACAGCTAGTGCGTGCAACTGGGTATAATCAGCGACAGTCGAATAATCAGGGGAATAGTAAGCAGTATGCTCGAAATGGAGGTCAGGGGCAGAAGAATGTGATTGAGGGGCGCGTGTATGCTTTGACTCAGCAGCAGGCTAAGGATGCGCCATCTGTGGTGCAAGGTACTTTCTCTATTTCAAACGTACCTGCTCGAGTTTTGTTTGATTCTGGTTCTACACATTCTTTTGCTGCTCCTAGATATCTGCGCCAATTACCTGTTGTTGTTGAAGCATTAGACGTATGTGTTATGGTAGCAACTCCGGTAGGGAAAACGGTGAAACTGGATGAGATGTCTAAGTCTTGTGGTGTGGAGATAGGTGGCAAAATCTTACCAGTAGACCTTATTTCATTAGAGATGCGTGATTTTGATGTTATCCTAGGGATGGACTGGTTGTCGAAATACCATGCTACCATAGATTGCAGTCAGAAGAGGGTGGTTTTTGCTATGCCAGGGGAGTTAGAGTTTAGTTTACAAGGGGATCAGAATATATCATCGATTAGTTTTCTTTCATCTCTACAGGCAAGTCGATTATTGAGGAAAGGGTGTAGTGGTTATCTAGCTTATGTGGTGAGTGAGGAACAATCTATACAAAAATTAGAGGAGCTGCCTATAGTAAAGGAATTTCCTGATGTCTTTCCAGAGGACCTACTTGGTCTTCCTCCAGATCGTGAGGTTGAGTTCACGATAGATCTTATTCCTGGTACAACGCCTATTTCTAAGGCTCCTTATAGAATGGCACCAGCTGAGTTGAGGGAGTTACAAGTGCAGTTGCAAGAATGACGCGTAATTAATGAGGGAATATATTCTTTTTTTAGGTCATGATGATAGCTAGGTTAGTAGCTAGGACCAATAATACATGGGAAAATAATGACTACGAACTCTCGCAGTGTAATCTCCACGCGACTAACTACATTTCCGGTACTAACTTACACTGCAAAGCATTAAAGGCTATAAAGGCTACGAGATCCTAGGTGCGTCATGAAATCTAGAGGTGTGATGATAGGATTCCCTCAATAATGCTTGGGAAATTCACCTAGTCACATTTCGCAGTGTAGGTTATACGCGACTACGTATGCTTCCGGTACAAATTGTACTGTTAAATGACACAAGGCTATAAGCTAGGAAACATTAGGCGTGTCAATGGATAGATTGAATCTCCCTGGGAGAAACATTTCCACTAATGGAAAGTATTCCATACATGGTAAGTTAGTCAAAATTGGGGAGTGTGGTCAAAATTGGAAATTGATTGGTATAAATGCAGAGTTTCCTTAAATGGAAAATTAGTCATATAGAGGGAACATTACCATTAATGGCTAGATTGGTTAGGAAATTTCTAGTGTACTTATTATTAATGACTAAGTAACTTAGGAAGCTTCCTCCCTCCTTTCACTCAATCTTTTTATTAATGGAGGGAATCTTGGAGAGAATCCCATGGGATTTTTAGACATGTGCTAATTGGGAAATTTCCCATCACCTTCCTCCAAATTTTTCTCTCAATCCTCCACAATAATGGATAGTCAAAATTGGAGTGGTTCTAATCTTGACTAGATAGCATGTGAGTGTGAGAGATTTTGTAGTAGGATAAAAATAGTAATGTATGTATAGATACAAGTATACAACACTGGGGTCTAAAATAGTATTTAAATAGGTTTTCAAAATATTAAAAGAAAACAATTGAATCAAATAAAAAGAAAAAAATTCCTCCAAAAATCCGGGTTGTTACAATTGAAATGGAGATCGACTGTGTTGTGCGAGTGAAGTGGAGTAGTCGTGATCCAATGTTAGAGTGTCGTTGTATGTAATCCGTCCATATGTAATCAAGGGCATTAAGGTCTTTCACCCCTTTTTTTTTCTAACGGAGTTAGGGCTTATTTAGTTTTACATAGTTGAGGCGGTCTCGTCGTAAGCGAAATTAGTTTAGGGGGTGCCTGGGTAAAGAGGTATAGTTGAGGGGGTGTCTAGGTATTTAACCGTTTAACATTCCTTGAAGAGAAGATCTTATATTTATTTAGTAAAAATTGCAATAATACACACTTCATAATTGTATATGTATAACTTGTAGAATGTTATGTAGGATATTATGAGTTATGTCTAATTTTATATATTATGAATTTAATTTGTAAAATTCCATGGGTGCATTTTTTGTTGACATCTCCGGGTGTTGAGCTCAGCTTACATATGACGCACCTCGATCAACGAATTCCTCGATTCCATAGGTACATATAAAATATACAGTTTTAGAGTTTTAGAGCTAGCCACCACTTGCACATATTCCATTTTTGATCGTTATAAATTTGAAAGAAACTACCAACTTTTCTTTGATTACATTGTGGGTAGAATCATGTCGATAGTTTCCCATGGATTTTTCAACATTTGTCATCATGACTTCAATATTGGGTCACTAGAATTGAACAAAGAAACAGTAAGCTTCTTGTATTCAGTTTAATATGCTATGAATCAAATGACAAAAGCATTTTGATAAGATTGTCGACGCCTGTCCAAACAAGACTTAATATTCATATAGTTTATTGCATGCAAGTGGGTTTGTTTATTAATTGTTCTTTGACTCTTGTCCTTACATAAACAAAACTACTCCGTATTACTTTTCTTTGTTTACATTTAAAATCACAATCATTTTGGATCATTCAATTGCTTATTTGTGTCAATTGTTTTCAATTTGTCTGTGACAATGAAAATGAGATAGGGAATATCTCTGCCTTACGTGAGAAAAAGTCAATTCTACCCTGGTCTCTACTATATATCTCAATCTCTTTCATATATCGGATATTAAAAATTTATTGAGGGCATTATTCTTATCGAATTAGACATGTTTTTTTTTTTCTTTGCTCGGCAATCAAATTGGACATGTTGACCGGACTCTGGAATTCATGTCCATGTAGAATTTTGATATTTGGGTCACCTAAATGCTTTCTAAATCAACGACTGTTTGTCGGATATACCTATCAATGGTTGGCCTAATGGTCATGAAACTTTTTTTTTTTGAACCGCAAAAATTTTATTAATCAAATATCAAAGATACAAGATTAAACGGAACAAGAGAAAGCAACAAAACAAGGAGCGGAACCAACGAGGTTGGCATACCACCCAACTACAATTATGTGCCTCTCGAGACCCAAAAGATTGAAAGGCTGACAAGAAGACAACTAAACAATCAAACAAAACCAAAACCCCAACAACAGAGTCCACACCTACAAAACAAGCACCAAACAATGAAACTTATTTGCTTCATGCTAAAACCTTAGATTCAAAATTTTTCAACTGTTGTTAATTAGGAACCACGGGGGGCTTACATATAATTAGATTTGGAGTTCCGGAATTAGTTAAGGTGTGTGTAAGTTGATCTAAACACCTGATTAATAAAACGATGTCCTTATCTCACTTGCCCTAGCATTGCGAAACCAAATTAATACATGCAATAATGATATTTATATACTCTGATGTCGCACCCTCGTCATAAAAAATGAATGCGTAATCCATCAATTGATGTACAAGAAGGGGAACGTTAATTCGTTTGTATATGTTACTTCTCTCTAACACGATGAACCAGTAATTAATATGAAAAGTTCATCTAGAAGAAAAATATCAAATGTAAATCTAGTCAATTATTCATGTAGCAAGCTAACTGTCATTTTCTAGAACCAACTAGCCAGTGGCGGCCGGGGTCAGGATGTAAATTTGAAGGTAGCACTCAAAATGATCAATATACTATCACTGTTCCAAAAAGAATGTCGTGTCCGTCAACCTGATCAAGAACTTATAAAGAATACGTTTTCATTTGAACAAATTCAAAAAAAAAAAAAATCGAAAAGTAAAAGAATTCATTGATATTTAGTATCTTGCGGAAAAACAATTAGAAATTCTCTGAACCAAATGCATTTTTTTAAGTTCTTGTTTGCAAACCGGACAATCTTTTTGGAATAGTAGAATTAATACTAAAAAAGCACACGTGTTCTAAGATAATCATACATAATAATCTAAAAAATACATATATTAATGTGAGGTTGGGATCCAAAGTGACCCGTACCACCGACCTTCTTAAAAGCTCCGCCCTTGCAACTAGCCACTAGGTGAGCTTTATAATACCCTAGGTTTGGGGTAGATGGTGTTCAGTTCCACATTGATTGTTTACATGAGTTATCTTCAGAATATAACAAATCATGTAACAGACTACTAGTACCTTGGACTTAAGCATTTTGGGCCATGTATTGTGGCTTGTGGATCAAATCAGGGTACTGGGCTAGTGGTCTGCATGGGGCGTTACAAATAAAATCAGAGCCCCGCTCTGGTCCAAATGGTGGGTAGGATGCGCTTTGCCACCACGGACATCAGGGGAGGTTGCTGGGACTATGCAACGAGGACGTTGCATCCTTAAGGGGGGAAGATTGTAATACTCCAGGTTTGGGGGTAGATGGTATTTAGTCCGACATTGGTTGTTTACATGAGTGATCTAACCATGTAATAGACTACTAATACATTGGGCTTAAGCATTTTGGACCATGTGGTGTGGCTTATATATCAAATCAGGATACTGGGCTAATGGTCTGCATGGGGCGTTACAAGCTTAGTTAGCTACTCTTGCATGTGCACATTCAACTGAAATGTTTACTAATGAATCAAATTTTGTCGAAAGTACGGATTCATTAAACTTCTCTGCTATAAAACCACCTTTTTTTTTTTAATTATAGTGCTTTCATATATGTGATTATTTCTTACGCTGTTGTTTTAGCTTTTTCAAATTTCAACATGATTTTTTTTTTGTCATTTGATATACATCAATGGGGTTAGTGGGGGAGTTAGTGAGTTAGTTCAAATGACGTCTAGAAGTTATCCATAACCCTAAACATCAAATGCCTTTATAGAGGCTCGAACCCTGGTCTCTCTTGTAGGAGAACCAGGAAATAATCGTTGGGCTATAAGCCTTTGGTTTTTAACATGATTGACCTAGTGATAAATGTGAATGTAATTCTATTAATATCTTTCTATCGCTGTGTTATTTAATCTCATGAGATGTATAAAAGGAATTTTCTTACTGTTTGGCATCTAATGTCATTTTCTAAACTTGCGTTTGGACGGTTGATTAGCAATTACTCTGCCTTATTTGTACATTAGAGAAAAAGGGGAAAAGTCAACAAGAAGGTGCAAAGAAAAGCTGTAGTTCATAAACCAAATTCGACTGAGTTTAATCACTTGACTTTAGTATGTTTGATCAATTTGACTCACTTTGTAAGCAACTAGCGGAATCAATATTGTTTCACCTCGTAAATACCATGTCAACCATCGAGCAATTACTCTGCTTTATTTACATTAGAGAATAAGGGGAAAAGTCAACAAGAAGGTGCAAAGAAAAGCTGTAGTTCCTATGAAAAAATCGACTGAGTTTTTTTTTTTTTTTATCACAGCGATATACATCAGTGGTCAGTTGTTAGTGGTTAGTAGGGAAAGGGGAAAGGGAAGCCACTACAAGAGTGGGGCAGCCGGGACTTGAACCCTGGCCAAACGCATGGGGCAAAGGTGCTCGACCAACTGAGACACCGCCCACATGCAAATTCGACTGAGTTTATTCACTTGACTTTAGTACATTTGATCAATTTGACTCACTTTGTAAGCAACTAGCGGAATCAATATATGTTTCAACCTCATAAATACCATGTCAAGCATCGAGCACTTTTGTAATTTTGTTGTTGCAGTAAAGGGGATGGCAATTTCTCCGTATCCAGTGGATATCCACCCCGCTGCGCTTATATGGAGGCGGGGGATAACCGAGAATTTTTTCCAATAGTAACGGGTAGGGTAAGATATCAAGAAAACCCGCTCGGGTATAGAGCAGCTATGATTTTGTAATCCCCACCCCCGAATACCCGTATCCGCCTCATACCCTCCCCGTACCCTGTTATACATACTAAATACTCCAATAATATATATTTATAAAAGTACATATAAATCTTGAGTATAGTTATATATGTAAATAATTATCTCTTTAATTAGCAAATCTTATTAATTACTACTTATCATAGACTACTTAATATTCAAAAAATATCAATTAAGATTATATTTCTAAATATAAATATAAATTTATTTCATTCTTGACTTCTTTATTTAGTTTTGTTTGGATATGTGTATATTCAGGGAAACCCCAATCCCCCTCAAGAGATGAGTTTGGTTATTTATCTAATATTCCCAATGGGGCTAGGGGCGGGATTGTGAAAGACCATCCAATCGAGGATCGAAAATGGAATAGGATCCCCTGATCCGTACTCGACCCGTTGTCATCCCTAGGCCAGTATAGGGGATGTCAATTACCCCATATCCGGTGGATACCCACCGAGCCCAGCTTATATGCAGGCGGGGATAATCAAGAATTTTCCCCAATAGTAGCGGGTATGGTACGATATCAAGAATACCCGCTCGGGTATGGAGCAAACATGATTTTGTAATCCCCACCCCTGAATACCCGTACCCGCCCTATACCCTCCCTGTACCCTGTTATACATACTAAATATACCATATTATATATGTATTTATAATTAGGAACATACATATAAATCTTGAGTAAAGTTATATATATAAACAATTATCCATTTAATTAGCAAATCTTATCAATTATACTTATCATAGACTGCTTAATATTCAAAGAATATCAATTAAGATTATATTTATAAATATAAATATCAATTTATTTCATTTTTGACTTCTTTATTTAGTTTTGTTTGGATATGGGTATATTCGGGAAAACCTCAATCCCCCTTAGGAGATGGATTTGGTTCTTTATCTAGTATCTCCAATGGGGATGGGGACGGAGATGATGAAAGACTATCCAATTGGGTATCGGATATGGAATAGGGTCCCCCGATCCGTACCCCTACCCGTTGCTATCCCTAGTAGTAAAGTCTATAAACCCATTCAAGCGTATCCAGATCAAAATATACCCAAAACCCTAACCCAAAGGAATGCCCAGAAGAATCCTAGACAAAAACTCAGATCTGGCCCAAAACCAAAACCTAGCGGCCGCACTTTATAAAGTGGCTGCCGCGTAGTTTGACCAGATTATATAACATACAACAAAATATCAATATCCTTTCGTTGGTGGAGCCCTGTTCCGCTAATCAGTAGAGGAGGGATTGCTAGGCCAGTGTGGGCACGTGCCTACACTGCCGTTGTCCGGATCTATTTACATGCATTTCGATTTTTTTCTTCAGACAAAGGCAGGTCATCCGGCTGGGACTAGGAGATTCAAAGAGATTTCTCTCTCGTAATTTGACCCCAAGCGATTGCCAAGTTTTGAACTCAGGATGTCCGGATATTTCACAATTTGGAGTTTCAGAACAAAATAATTATTATTATTATTTAGACTTTTTTCGCTGACAAACGACATACCCCATGATCTTTTGTTCACTCAAAAACAATTGAACATTACCTACTTTAGTTGTGACGCATATTGGATCTCCCTTCTAATCGAATCGTTTATTATATAAATGATAAATCTAATCTAGAGCTAATCATACGGATTGCATATTTGTAAATGCAAGATCAAAGGATACAAATTTTTTTTGTATAAAATTTTAACCCAAATTATAAATCAAGATACATGTTATTCGATTAAATATAATGTTATACAGGAGTGTCCTCTTTTTTTTTTCTTCTTCAATTGTTAAATATCAAACCCTACATACTGAATTTGTGTTTTCATTGTCAAAATAATAACTCAATGTGAATAAATGCAATTTGAGTAATTTTCATTTATGTTTTAGGTGAGTGAACAAAATAACACTCAACCAAGCCTGAAATTCTCATTTCTTTCTCAAGCCCCAAAAGGCAAGCGACACTTGCATTGTCAAAAACCACCAAACTCGTGGTGAGTAGGTTATTGTTGGAACTCTTGTTTACAGTGCCCACTTAGAAAACAGGATTCCCTAATAATCTGTAAAAAAGAACCCTAAGAGTATGAACGCGAATCAATAAGTTACCCAGCACAAACCATGCAAACAACCAAACAGATGAACGCACAATATACGTGGAAAACCCTTGAATGGGTAAAAACAACGGGAATGAATCAAATCACTATAATCGTTGTGCAGTTACAGATATACCTATCCAAACGAAGTAAATCCTCACAATCTTCTAAGTATCACCTGCCGAGTCACATGTACACCGCACCCAGTGATCTTGATTGCCAACGCCTTGAATCGCACAAGCCTTCCAATCCTCTGCCTTTCGAACTCCACGAAAAGGCTTAACTCAAAGAACGATGATGTTGATGTAAAAACCTCTCGAAGATGATTACTTGGCTTAGAGAATCAATCAATCTTTAAAGTTCTTCGAGATTCACAAACCCTAGCCGCCACAGATGTTTGGAGATGGAAAATATGAGTGCTAGTCAAGTTGTGTCCTAAAAGCCCTAGCCAACGTTATATTTATAAGCTTCAAAATGTGCTTGAGTAGGTTCGGAGTTGCTCGAGCATGTTTCTTGAATTACACCAAAACAAAGACCGCAATAAAAAGAATTACATATTGATTTCCTTCCACACCTAAACAGACACTCTAAATAATAAAATTACAACGTGATGATATAAGTATGTCTTTTGTCATAAGGGATTGCTAATACGAGTAAACTCCGGAGTTTGGTCCTTACACCCACACTCATACGTAATCCTGGCTACGCCACTACCGCTAATAGGCTTTTTAGCCTTTTTGGTTTTTTTGGCTTATTGCGCTTTTTTGAGGTAGGTCATTGTCTCACAATACATAAACTACAAAAGCTCCAAAAAGTGGTAAGTAGTCAATTGCACATTACTTTGCATGTCATGATTTCTCGATCCTATTCGCCTTTTTTTTTTTTATATAATTTTCTTTTTCCCAGCGATAAAATCTTGCCACCGTGTTTCGCGAAAAAAAAATTTTGGTTTTTTTTTTTGTGATTTTCGAGACAGGTCATTCTCTTATGTAATACATCAATTAAAAAAGCCCCAAACTCGGTACTTCCTCCTAAGCTGGAATTCAAGATGTGTATTCTATTACTACTACATTTTGCTTTGGCAAAAAAACTAAAAACTCGTTTTTTGGTTTTTTTCTGGTTGTCTTTATTCAAAAAAAATTTAACATATGTTAGTTTTGCGTCAAGTTTTCGTGGTTTATTGGCTTGTCTCGTCGACAAATCTAAAAGGTATAAAATTATGGTCAATATAATTTTTTTTTTGGAATAAAGCCGAAAATAAACCAGTTTATTGGATTAATTTTGGCTTTATTAAAAAAAATTAGTTTCGACCATAATTTTATACTTTTTGGATTCGTCTCGTTGAGACAAATCAATAAATCACGAAAACTTGATGCAAAACTAACTAATGCAAAAAATGGTTTTTTTTGCCAAAGCACATACAACACCCTTTGATGTAAACCAAAGGGCTGAACCCGGTTTGACCTTTCATTTTTCAATTTAAATAAATCCATTTGAACTGAGAGGTTTTATACTAATCAAGGGCTGATGCCTTATTCGCTAAAATCAACCGTTAGAATGGGAAACAAGCCCTGAATTAGTGTAAAACCGTTACAACTATTCTTCTACTGTGTGTGGACCAGACACTATTACTTTAGAAACTTAGGTGGCGAACCACTTGAGCAGCTACATTCAAGTTCGTGCCAGCACGTTGCTGTGCTGGGAGTAAGAAGGGGGCTGGCGCCTTTCAAAACCCCTTTCGTCTGTGCGCTATAGTTTGATTGCAGTTACCACACTTTACTTATAAGATAGAAAGTGCTTTTCTCACTTGTTTAGTAAAGTCAAGTTTTTGGCATTATCTTGCCAACGACGACGTTGAGTTGGTGGTGGAGAAAGACTCGGCATTTGATTTAGTCCTGGATTCCAAACCTTCTCATATGTGGTCTTTATTTTAGGATTTTTTATTATTATTTAGCTTTGTTGTTTTTCTAGCTAGTCTTTTCGTCAACTGTGGAGTTTGACTCGATGATTATGTAGCACACCTTTTTAGCATAAGGTCTACGGTTCAACTCTTATGAATACGAGGTTGGCCCAGGTAGTTAATTAACCAAGACTCCTGAACTCGGCCCAGATGCGACCTTTGAAAAGCTTCTATTTGGGCTTGGTTAATCTTGGATTTGCAACTAAGCTTCGGCGCAAGGCCTGCTCGTTTTAACTTGGACTTGACCCAGATGTTAACTTCAACTCCATTTGCAACTTTATTTCAAGAAATGGGTTTTGTAACTGGGTGGCCCAATATTCCCAGGAATAGGCCCTTCTATATATATATTGGGCGTACTCTTTTTTTTTTTTTTTTAAGGGAAACTGGCACTGTTTACCAAAAGAATAAAATGAAGAACAAGTTTCCTGACAAAGAATTAAGGTAAAACTTTGTGTGCCGGACGGTACCGCCACGTGGCATCCGTTGGCGCATTCGAGCTGTCCAAACATGTTTTAGATGACCCATATTTTTTGGAGTAAATTTGCTCCTAAAATTTACAAAAATGTCACCCTTAAATCTAGACCGTCCAAAACATGTTTGGACAGTTCAGATATGCCGACAGGTACCACGTGGCGGTATCCGTCCAGCACGCAAAATTTTCTCACTAGTTACGTAAAATAGAGTGGCAATAGGGGATACTCTAGGAAATAGGGGCTAATAAAGAACAGAAGAGGATGATTCAGTAGCAAATAGGGGATATTCTAGAAAAGGCTATAGGTCCATAGGAAAGGAATTAATCTATTAAAACCCAAATCAGTAAAAGGGGTGATCGGGTGTGGATCCCTGTGTCAGATAGTAAATGGACTGGTAATAAAACATTTGCACAAGCAGTACTGAGAGGTGATTTTATTGTTATGGATATGAACAGAACCTCTGGGAAAGAAGACAATGATATGAGGAAAGTTGTGGTTGAACCTTCTGGAAACGATTGGCTATTAAACGGAGTATGGTGGCCAGCCTGAATGACCATGGAGGAACTTAAATGAGAATTCGGTTAAGGCTTGTGCTTATAATTTCCACTTCAGATCGAGTCATGCTTATTACATGCCTCAATAAGGAAATTTGTCATGTGTGATGAGATAATCACAGAGAACTGGTGGCAGGTTAAAAATGTTTAACCAATGGTGGTGAGGAGACTAGGAATTAGGTTAAAAATGTTTCAGTTGGAGAGGATAAAAATCTTGAAGTACCTGGGGAAAAGGATAAGCATGCAACTGAGATATTTTTAGCTAAACATCCTATGGCGGCTCTAGAGTCGGCTTAGACATGAATCCCAAGAACCATGGGATTTAGACTCACCAAAAAATCAAAATTTTAGGGCCCCCAATTATTTAGGAACCCTACATATATATACTAGACGCAGTACAATTTTTGTGTAAGCTCTCCATACAAAAAGTGCCGAATTCGAATTTAGTGCCCAATTTTTGTATGCAAATTATAGGGTGGGCCTCGTTTAATAAGTTCGATTTAGGCCTCCGAAATCTATGAGCTAGCTCTGGGTGGCTCAAGGTAATAATGTGGAGGAAGTGGAAGTGAAAAAATTCTTGCAGAGGTAATAAAGAAGGGGAAGGGTTTTTGAACACCCTGGATTTATGGGTTGGAGATTCGACGGCAAATAACGGACCGGGAGAATTAGTAATAAAGAAGGGAAAGGGTCAAGTGATATGGCTTTAGATAAGTCACCGAGAATCGGTTATGATGGTGAAGATGAGGAAGTGACAAGTAAGATTGCTCAGATGGAAGAAATCGACCAAGAGCGGTATAGAGTTAATTGGCTACAGAGGGAAGGAACCTTGATTAGGGTTTTTCAGGATTTCTTCGGCTTTTAGGAGTATAGTTATCGTTTTAGAAGCTGAGGCTTTTAGGTGTTCGGGTTTTCTTTGTATTCCCATTTTTTTTGGTGGGTTTGGTTTGGATGAGTGGGTGGTTTTTTTGTTGTTTGGTTGGCTTCTTGTCAATATTGAGTGGTTTTTATTTTCCATTCGGGTCCTGGCGACATATGATTGTTGGAGTGTGAGATTGTCTTTCTTGCGGTTGCCCTTTTCTCAATCGTAATGCCTCATTTTTTGTTATTTTTAATCTTTGTAATTTATTTTCAAAGATTAATAAATTTTTTTGTGGCTCACTTACCTCCCCTAGTTTCTGACAAATACAGAGACTTCACCTATATTTTATGAAATTCCACTCCCCTCCCGTACTTTTCACAATAATTGTCACTTACCTCCCCTGTTGTTACTTTAAAGCTCATGGTGTTAACTTTTTGTGTGAAATGACCGTAGTAACCTTTGTATACGTTCTCCACCCTAAAAGAAATCGTTTTTTTTTAAATAGAGTTAAAATAAAATTCTAAAAACTTAAAATGCTTTTCATTTTTAAAAATCAGCTTATAAACAAAAAATATCCAAACGAATTTTTTTCAAAAAAAACCTACTTTTGGAAATACTTTTGTTGAAAATGGTTTTTTCGAGTGAAAAAAAAAACTAATTTTGAAAAAAGTTTTTTTAAAACAGTTTTTTGGAAAGCGAAACTTTTTAGAACATTTTTTTGGTAAAAACTTAGTTTATGATAAACAGTTATTTTTTTAAAAAATAAAGTTTTCAAAATACCAGTTTTTATAAATCTAAAAAATACATTTTAGAAAAAAACTGTTTGGAAAACTATTTTCAAAACTAGTTTTTTTTCCTACAAAAAAAACCTATTCTTAACAAAAAAAATATTCAAAAGGAATTTTTTTCGTTTAAAAACTATATTTAAAAAAATGAAAAATGGTTTAATTTTTTTGGAAAACTTTTTAAACTCTATTCTTTTAAAGATGATTTTTTTACAAAAAAAAGAGATGTCAATGTCCAGAACAGCCTACTTTTGGAACATGCATAACATAGAGCTTCCTATTAATCCCAAGAGGTATCAATGTCCAAAACTGTCTAGAAGAAGCGACATGGACACGGGATACGGACACGACACAATATGAACACAATACACATTGCCAAAGTAATACTCCCTTCGTCCCTTAATAAGTGTAGACATTTCCATTTTGGGTTGTCCCTTAATAAGTGTGTGTTTTGAAAAGTTAGTGGGTACATTTCCTATTTTGCCCTTAAAAGTAGATTCCTTTTTGAAAAGTTAGTGGG
>JAXBDA010007895.1:0-16313 GCA_036023075.1 Gaultheria prostrata
TGGGAGTAGGGAACACCGGTTCTGATGCAGCCATGGATGGATTTCTTTCTTAATCACAAAGAAAAAAGCTTTTGTGTATGTTTCCCACAGACGGCGCCAATTGTAGAGGGTAGATTTCTCGTAGGGTAGACAGTGCCTCTGACCTGCAAGACAAGGAACGGTTAGAGCACCTCTGCCCTTAATGGCAAAGGCTCTCCGATGCTTAAGTTAGTAAAAGGGGTTTACTAAGCAAGCAAAGAACAATGCGTATGAATAGGTCTCACAGCGTACCTTTCACCATAGGCATAATGCATGTATTTAGAGGTATAGGTTAGCTTGTTGATCAAGGGTCCTCGTTGCCCTAGTTTCCTTATCACGTTAGGAAACCTTTCCTAATAGGACTCGTCCTATTAGGTGCAGTTTCATTATTACACTGGTCTTCCATGGTTAATGGGATCCCTTTCCATAGACGACTTATTCCCATATATTTATGCAATATGACTCTCAACAGGATTCTTCATTCCTTACCCGATATGGAATGCTCACGTCATTCCCTCGAATCACGGGGTACGCCTCTTATCACGTAAGAGAGTATTCCAGACCCTTCCAGAACGCCTTACCGTTTGGTTAGCCCAATAGTGGTGTAACCGTTCTGCCACACAGCTCGGCTATACTGTCGCTGGTCTGTAGATCCTAGGACCGAGATATTCGTAGCTCGGCCTGACCCTGCACCTTATCGTGGTGCCATGTTGGATTATGTATTGCGTGCCTGGCCTTACTCGTGGCCTCCCTAGCTCGGCTCCCCTGTAGGGTACATCCGCGTTGTTAGGCCAAGCTAGGGCACCTAAGAGGGAGTACGGGTTTTACCCTCTCCAATAAAAATTCCAAAAATATTTAGTAGAGACCGAAAAAATCCAGGCACGCAGGGTGCATTTTTCGAACAAAACCTTGCCCGCGGGTAACTTGACTCCCAAACCCAAATCTCTATTTTTCGCAGACCAAACCCTTTTTCAGCGGCACAAGAGTCATATTTTTCTAAACGGTTTCTCGGGTACCTAACATTTTCTAAAAATTAAACCCCGGGTGGCGACTCTAAATTTTCTTTTTCCCTAAGTTTGCCTCCTTTTTCAAAACACGAAAAGCGTGGGCCATTTTCCCGACTGTCCACAAAATGGCGACTCCGCTGCGGAGCAATATTTTTTAAATTAATCTTTATTTTGACATTTTACACTTGTAAAACGACCCTTGAAAGCTTGACACAACGTACATGCTTCGCGCTGTCAAAGAAGAGAATTATGTCAGGGTGAGAGCCCGATCAATCCGGACTAGAGCTTTCCCGGTTGTTTGCCTGTGTAAAAATTTAAGGTTTTGATTAATTTAAAAAGCGAGCCAAACTTGAAAAATATTTTGTGGGATTTGTGAAAAGATTTTATTGTTAAACTTTTGCATTGCACGTGCATGGTTACTAGCCCAGCCGTTGCATCCTGGTTACCCTACCCAGCCTGCTGGTGTTAGGACATCCCAGGATTCTCGGCAACCTTGGACGATGATGAGTCAGCCTACCGTTATTACCCTTGCCACGTCAGTATTTTGTGCAAAGGGGAGGCAAATATTGGCTCTAGTCTGGGGAACCCCCAAAACCAAAATTGGCCTTTGCATATAGATAGCCGCAGAACCTTCCAAACTACGACAGGACCCACAGGGTAGGATTATGTGATATATTTTTCTATGTGTTTACTATTTTCCTATACACTGTCAGCATGCTACCTATGTACCGCTTTTGCACATACCATGTTATCTGTTTATTGCTTTTGTATATACTGCTCTCATTTTGGATGCATACACAAATTAGATTGGCCCTAGGTTATCACGTCACTCACATGAGGATTGCCTCAATAATCTCTGGTTATGCTGAATATTTAAAAAATCCCATTTTTCAAAAACCACTGCAAATAGGCTCTGCTTTTTCCCAAATAAAGCCAATATTCCTTTTGTCAGAGAGCAATGGCTGACCAATCAAGCAACAAGAGACTCAAGTCTACCTTCACCACTCACCGCAATGCTCCTGCCTGGATCATTGAGGAGTGCAAGCCTGAACAGAAAACCCCTGAAGGTGAAAAGCTCTACAAATGGGTTGACCCGATCAGTCAGACACACCAAATCAGTGGGACAGCACTAAAAGCCACCCAGGCTGAAAGTTCTACATCACACCAGACAGTAGCCTAAAAGTGCTCCCAGACAAGATCACTGTCATGTACGAAGAGGATGATGACGACTTTTGTGTCATGCCCCCAGTCAAGTACTATGACGAGGAGGGCAAACCAGTGTACTACTTTGCTGACCCAGTCACTGGCCATAAGTACTGGGATGAATGCGATTGTGATGACTGCTACGAGGATTGCCTTTGCAACAACGATGGTATGTCCCCCCGCCAGCTCAAAAAGCAGTATGCTTGGGAAAAGTAGTAGGAAGAAGAGGAGGCCAGAGCCAGCAAGGGAAAGCAGAAGGTTAGTGAATCCAGTTCACCATCCAGCCCAGTGACCCCAACTCATACCATCCCCTGAAACCACAGCCCGAACAAGTGGAAGCACGCTACGACCAGATCTAATCAAGCCGTCAAGGGCCCTTTTGGAATAAAGCCAGCATCAGTTGCTTAGTCTGAATGCCTGTAGTTTGAGTCTCTTATCGAGTCTGTTGTAGTTGCTTATTGAGTCTGTTGTTGTTTTCTGTACTGGTTATTTACTGAGTCTGTAATAGCCCGTACTTTGCTTTTCGAGTCTGTTTTTTCGTCTACCGGAACCCCTTTTGTATCACTGCCGGAGTGAGCTTTCCATGAAAAAAGACATCTTCTTGCAAAAATTGAAAGGCCTAAATTGCAGTCCCGAACTACGTTACGGCTTGATTCCTCTCCATGGGGATACGTAGGCAACCTCGGTCTGGCCGTTATTTTCAAAATCTTGAACATATTCAGTAAAATCAAAGAAAATTGGGGCAATCTTACATCATGCTCAACACTTCATTCTTTCATTCTTCAATCTGTTCATACCATCAGTACATAACCATTGGCAAAAACAAGAACACTCCTACATCTGGTTGGGCTCGAACTCCCCAACAACGATTAATTTGAACTGAGTCAAGAGCAGAACAGTCAACTAGCCTTCCAGTCATGGCCAAGACCACAGAACAGTCAGAGAAAACCGAGGTTCAGATTCTCAAAAAAGCCTTGGAAGATCAGCGAACCACCGACAGCAAGCAAATGGTTGAAATGATGATCATGATTCAAGACGTAACCTCCCGTTTGTCTGGAAAATCATCAAATAATCAGAACAATCAGGAGATGGAAGCCATGATGGCTAAGGTAGCCAAACTTGAGGAATCAGTTTAGAAACAAGAAAAGATTGCACCCACAGGCATCGACATGGAAAAACTATTCTTGTTCCGTGATGCTAAGCTGTCTGACAAGTTCAAGACCAATTGACTGGGACAAATTTGAAGGAAGCGGTGATCAAAAAGCACACTTGCAAACATACGTGGGAACATTATCCATGTATGATGTAGAAAAGAATGCCATGGCTCAGATGTTCCAGCAAACCTTGACGGGACCTGCACTCCGTTGGTTTCTGAACTTAGACAATTCAAAGAAGAAAACTTGGGAGGACATTGTGGCAACCTTCGTGGCTCAGTACAACTACAACATCCAGCTAAAAATGACCATTCGGGAGTTGGAATCCACAAAGATGGGAAAGAACGAGTCTTTCGCCGACTTTGTCAAGCGCTGGAGGGGAAAAGCTTCACAGATGATAGACAGGCCTTCAGAGAAAGAGCAAATAAGGATTATCACCCGGAACTTGGAACCGGACTTTACTAAACACCTGGCGGTCTTTCAGACCTCCGCTGACTTCAAAACCTTTTATGAAGCCGGCCTTGCTGTTGAAGACGCAATCTGCACTGGTATATTTGACAAAGGGGAATCATCTTCCCAGCCCAAGCGAGTCTACTCCGGTAACAACAATACCCTTTTCGGACCTAGCCATTACAACCAAGCTCAAGCCACTTCCTCCAATCCCAAGCTAGTCAAGCCGAGCCAGTTAACCAAATAGCCACCCAGTCACCACCTCCCCAAAATACATCCCGGCCAAGAAGAGAATTTTGCCAATTCCCTTTCCCTCTTACCACTGTTTACAAAAAGCTCCTCGAGAAAAATGCCATCAAGCCATTTGATCCACCCAAAGAACTTCCCGCAAACCACAATCCAAATGTCTACTGTGCCTACCACCAAATGCCCGACCATCATGCCAACAACTGTATCCGCCTCAAACACATAGTCCAAGACTTTGTTGATGACGGAACCATCCCAATTCCTAAACAAAAGCCCAACACCATTTCCAATCCCTTACCTGACCACAAGCAAAATATCCAGATCAACCAGATATCCATCAGCTCCACTTCAAAAGGCCGAAACCCTGCTCAGTTCAATCCAAGCCTATACATCGTGCCAGTCACAGAACCAAAACCATTTGTCTCAGTACCGGAGAATCTGGAAGTCCATGACATCGAAAATCCTAAACGGAAGCCCAGACTCAAATGGGGCGACCTCGCTGAAGAAGGAGAATGGGTCATGAACGATCGGGAGTGGGAAGATTCCCAACAAGCATTGTTCAGTTCTTTGCTAATCTATTGGGACCCGAGCCAGTACATTGTCCCAGAATTTCATGACAAGCCATCTGTTTGCATACCGGAAAATTTCGGTATCAGCCAAGTCGAAGAAGTAGCAATCTGCGCTGACCCTTGGCATACAGTTTCACTCCCAACCTTGTTTGGAGATTCTAAAAATTACCCGAGCCCAAGAAATGGAAAAATTCAGCACAACCTTTTAGGCAGCTCTTCACCATCTCAGCTTCCCGAAGAAGAAAATCATCAACCATCAAGACTATTTTCAGTGATCACGATTGGTTTCCTCAAGCATACATCATCGGAGAGTCTCTACCGCGGCCATCCGCACCATTTCCACCTGCTTCCAACATATCAATTTTGGTTACCGATCCTCGGACAACCACATGGAACGAAGATGAGGTTGTTGATATCCGAGTTGGTAGCAAAGAGGTATGGACAATCAATAAATCCATGTTGGACCAGTCTTCCTGGCAACATTTAGAGATAACGGACCTGAAGACAAAACTAGAAACAGTTGAGATTAGCAATCAGAAAACTCCAGACAGTTTGATTGACTTGTGGTCTGAAGATCAGAATGATAAACAGAAGAGGGAAGACATCAAAGCTGGCAAGCGCAAAGTTGGTGAAGGATTTGCAGATTTCTGGGGTGAGAACCAGCAACTCTGGGAGGATACCGTAAATCGGGTGACAAGAAGTGGTCGAATCTACCAACTAGCCAATCTTCGAGGAAACATTCCACACCGAACTCAGCCGGAAGAATTCATTTGGGACGATCCAGTTCAGGAAAATTCAGTCCCAGTTGAACCAGAAATTACTACTCAGTCGCCTCAAAGGAACCGAGCAACAGCAGAAGACTTGGTCCAAAAGCAACTCGAAAGAACTCTAGCGTCAGTCTCAATCTGGGGTTTACTTTCTTCCTCCCGGAAGCATCGTCAGAAACTAATTAAAACTCTGTCCAACATGAAGGTACCACCTGATACTCCTCCAGAAACTATGGTAGCCCTGCTTACTCCAGCTCGTGCCAAGCATGTAGTCACTTTCACTGAAAAGGACTTACCCCTAGAGGGAGCCGGTCACAACAAACCTTTGCACATCACTCTAAAATGCATGGGAAAAGGGGTCCCAGTTGTTCTGCTTGACAACGGATCCGCGCTGAACGTGTGTCCCCTGAGGACAGCCTATTGTCTCGGTTTAAAAAACAAAGACTTTCAGCCTTCCAACCTCAGAGTGCGCGCTTATGACAACACGCGCAGGGATGTCGTTGGGATGGTCCAGATGGAAGTGGTCATTGAAAGCTTCAAGACAGACATCGAGTTCCACGTGCTCGACATTCCGTCATCTTTTAACCTAGTGCTGGGCTGGCCATGGCTTCATCGGTCAGATATCATGGCGGTACCTTCTTCTCTACACCAGAAAGTCCAACTTGATCAGGCTACGGGAACTTTAACTATTCACAGAGATTCTGGGATCCGTCCCCATGTCCCTGACAACGTACCATTGCTCGAGATTGATCACGGAGAAGAGGATGTCACTCTCGGTGGTTTCTCTTTTGGCACTTCTGGATCAGTCCTTATCGTCTAGATGGACGAAGACTTCTCAATGAGCTCAACTGCCTTAGAGATGATGAGAAAGATGGAGTACCTGCCGGCCTGGGGTTAGGCTTGAACAACTAGGGGATGGCTGAATTCCCCAAGTTTTCGACAAATAACCACCGCTTTGGTCTCGGTTACGAGTCAACTGACGATGAACCAAGAAAGGGAAAGAAAGTACAAACAGGTGCCAAGAAAAAGCCCATTCAGTTTGTGAAAGCTCCAAAAGCTATCTACCAGGGAGAACCAGAGCCATTCTGGGACATGGAAACAAAGACCAAACTGCCAGGCTTCAAAATCTTTGCAAACGACACTTGGGACAGTGACAATGAAGCCGAGAAGAGGGAAGAACTGGTTAAGGCACTCCAAGTTGACTGGATCGAAACTCTTGACTCAGGGAATCTCCAATCGCTGTTTGGGGAAGAAAGCCTGACAGGTATGGGAGACGGCGAGCCTGCTGCGATGCTCTTTGATTTAAAGCTTGATTTGGAGCTTGCCGAGGAGGTAGAGCTGATGATGCTGAGCCAGGATGCCCTTGGAGATGCCACTGCACTCATTGTGGATGCCAATGGCGTTTATAAAAATTGCACTTTTGTACCTAGGATCACTTACATTAGCACTGAATTTAAGTCTAGCATTGACTCCGAGATTGAGTCTGAACACGAACATGTATCTGTCATCCCACCACGTCATCATTTTTCTTTTGAATTTGAGTCCACCTTCATGTATCACGCCCCTGGGGCCCCCGCATTTGCTGTCAATGAAATAGACTTTGCTTATCTTGCTGTGTCCGAAATAAATTGTGTTAACCCCGACGATAAGGGGATCGAATTCGAGGAAGAAATTCCAGAAGAACTTCGATCTCTAATCAGAAGGGAAGACGAAAGGCATGCTCAGCCTATAAAAGGAGAAATTGTTTCTATAAACTTGAAGGACGAAAATGATCCGCGAATGGTTCAAGTTGGTTCCGGACTATCTCCAGAAGAGTTCAAAGCCCACTCGAATCTCCTGAAAGAATTTGAGGACGTTTTTGCATGGTCACATGCAGATATGCCTGGTATCGACCCCGAGATTGTGAAGCATCGAATCCCGCTTTATCCGGATGCAAAGCCTGTCAAGCAGAAGCCGAGGATCGAAAATGAGGTCGGATTGGGTACTGGAAATTAAAAAGGAAATTCAAAGGCAGATAGATGCTGGATTCCTGATGGTAACAGAATACCCCCAGTGGGTTGCGAACATCATTCCTGTTCCCAAGAAGAACGGAAAAGTTCAGGTTTGTGTGGACTTCAAGGATCTGAACAAGGCCAGCCCCAAAGATGATTTCCCATTGCCGCACATAGATGTACTTGTGGACAATACCGCTGGGCATGCACTCCTTTCTTTCATGGATGGTTTCTCAGGATACAACCAGATTCTCATGGCTCCCGAAGACCGTGAGAAGGCTACTTTCACCACAGAGTGGGGCACCTACTGTTACAGGGTCATGCCTTTTGGATTGAAAAATGCTGGGTCGACCTACCAGAGGGCAGCCACGACATTACTACATGACATGATCCACAAGGAAGTAGAGGTCTACGTCGATGACGTGATCGTCAAAGCCAAGGAGAGAGAAGGGCACTTACCCGCACTCAAGAAGTTCTTCGAAAGAATTCGCAAGTACCGGTTGTGTCTCAACCCTGAGAAATGTACACTCGGAGTCACGGCTGGAAAGATGTTGAGATTCATGATCACTACACGAGGCATTGAGATAGACCCTTCCAAGATTAAGGCTATCCTCGAAATGGAGCCGCCCAGAACAGAAAAGGAAGTGCGAAATTTTCTCGGAAAAATTCAGTTCATTAGCAGATTCATCACCAAGTTGACCTCAACTTGCGAGCTGATGTTTCGATTACTCAAGAAGGGTGTACCGTTCAAATGGGACGACAAGTGCCAGAAAGCTTTCGAAGCCATCAAGAGTTATCTCCAGAATCCTCCAGTACTGATGCCACCAGTACCGGGGCAACCTCTCATCATGTACTTATCAGTTACCCCATCAGCCATGGGATGCATGCTCACACAAGAAGGCGAAGGCGGAAGTGAGAAAGCAGTCTACTACATTAGCAAGAAGATGGCAGGATGCGAAGAACGGTACACCTCCCTGGAAAAGGTTTGCTGGGCTTTAGTTTGGGCTTCCAAGAAGCTGAGAAACTACATGTTAGCCTACTCAGTGAGGCTGATTTCTCGAATGGACCCTCTCAAATACCTGTTTGAGAAGCCAGCTCTCACTGGTAAGCTGGCACGCTGGTTGATTCTACTGGCTGAACTCGACATCAAATACGTGACTCGGAAGTTTGTGAAAGGAAGGGATGTCGCCGAATTTCTGGTCGATCATCCGGTGGAAGGTCCAGAAGATGTGGAATTTGAATTTCCCGACAAAAATGTCATGATAACGACCAACGATGTATGGTTATTGTACTTCAATGGGGCTGCCAACCAGAAAGGATTCGGAATTGGAATTCTGCTTATCTCACCAGAAGGGTCACACATCCCTCTTGCTTTCAAGCTAAACTTCGAGGTCACCAACAATCACTCGGAATACGAAGCCTGTATTGTGGGGATTGAAGCTGCCCTCGAAATCTGTGTCAAAAGATTGGAGGTAATTGGAGATTCCAACTTGGTAGTCTCACAAGCAAACATCGACTGGAAGGTAAAGGAAGACAAGCTAAAGCCTTACCATAAGGACCTTGACGATCTGATTCCACAATTCTAGGTAGTCACTTTCACACATGTGCCCAGATTGAAGAACCAATTTGCCGATGCCTTGGCAACACTAGCCTCCATGGTGGAGATACCAAATGGAGTCAGGCTCCGACCAATCATGCTTGAACAAAGGGACAAGCCCGTTTACGAGTATGTCATGGCTATTGATGAGCCTGACGATGGTCTTCCTTGGTACCACGACATCTGGAACTTCATTGAAAAAGGAGAATATCCGACTGGAACCGACAAGAAGGATAAGATAGCTCTCCGAAAGCTAGCTTCTCACTACATTATCTGCGAAGGTAGGTTGTATCGGAGATCCCATTGCGGAATGCACAAGTTGTGTGTGAACAGCAAAGAAGCAACCAGAATCATGGAAGAAGTACACAACCGAGTCTGTGGTCCGCACATGAATGAGACAATGCTTGCCAAGAAGGTCTTGCGACAAGGGTATTACTAGTCTACCATGGAAACCGAGTGCATTGAATATGTCAGAAGGTGTCACAAATGTCAGATTCATGTCAATCTCATGCACATACCGCCATCAGAGTTACATTCCATGACTTCACCCTGGCCTTTCTCTACCTGGGGCATCGACGTCATCATCGACAAGATCACCTCGGCTGCTTCAAATGGGAACAAGTTTATTCTGGTTGCCATTGACTATTTCACCAAGTGGGTTGAGGCTGCCTCATACTCTTACAGCGGTTCAGGTTGCTCATTTCATCAAGCAGAACATCATCTACCGGTACGGCGTACCTCAGGCATTCGTGTCTGACAATGGTGTTCACTTCAAGGGTACAGCTGCGGAAGTTCTCAAAGATTTTGGGATTCAGGTCCACAAGTCCACCGTCTACCGGCCACAAACCAACGGAGCAGTGGAAGCTGCCAACAAAACCATCAAGTCAATACTAGAAAGAACTACTCAGTCCGCGAAGAATTGGCATGAACAACTGCCGTTATCACTTTTAGGGATACCGGACATCCATCCGCACTCTGACAGGGGCAACACCCTACTCTTTGGTTTACGGTATGGAAGCCGTTCTCCGTATCGAACTTGAAGTACCATCACTAAGGGTCTTGATAGAATCAAACATCGAGGAAGTGGAATGGCAGAGTGCGAGATTCAAGGAACTCATGTTATTCGACGAAAGAAGGCTCAAAGCCTTGTATCATGTTCAAGGGTATCAACGTCGAATCGCTCGCGCTTTCAACAAGGAAGTCAAATCCAGGAATGTGCAAGAAGGAGATATGGTTCTGAAGGAGATCCGGGCTCCAGTTTTCGATCCTTGCTGGAAATTTCGGCCAAAATGGGCAGGGCCCTACATTATCAAGAAAATTCTGTCAGGAAGCGCAACTCAACTCATCGATCTTGACGGCAACGAATTCTCTACATTGGTCAAAATGGATCAACTCAAGAGATACTACCCCTGAGAAAAGCTCGCTGGACTGAAAGCCGCAAGGGCGGGCTTTTGCCAGTCAAAAATTAGAGCAAGTCTACTAAGTCGAAAACCCACATCGGGCGGCTTAAGCAAAATTCAAGACAAAATAAATCAAAAGAGCTTGCTAGACCGAAAACCCGAAGGGGCAGTTCTAGGAAAAAGTTAGAGCACAAAAGGAGAGTAAAAATACTCGAACGAACTCTAGCCACAATTGTATGCATGAACTACGTCATGACCTGATTCCTTCTTAAGGATACGTAGGCATCCTCACATTGAGGACCGGTCACAATATTTTGAAACATCTTTTGAGTTGATTCACAGCCGTCATTCGCACTTACAATCACAATCAATGAGGATCAAAGCAACAAATTTTCATAATTCACTTTTATTCAAGCTAATTTCCTCGATTACATGGCTGAGCATGAATCTTTCACACAACAGAACAACACAACAAAAAGCAAAAGCTTCGGCCGACATGAAACATGTCATGGGTCAGCAATTTATTTCGGATACATTAAGACTAAAGCAAAAGTCAATTTTGATTTCCATTTTCTCTTGCTGCAATCTCTTGTGTCAAGCATCTTTTGTAATTCCCCGAAAGCACAATACTGGGATACTAATCTCTGGGAACAGTTGCACGCTCTCTCCAAGTACGCTGATAAGCCTGGATGGTGGCATGATTGAAATTGGGCATGATGAAGTTGTTAGGGTATACAAGTGGTACTGCTTGACTAACACCGAGCTGACGAAGAATGTGGTAAGGGATGTAAAAAGTCCAGCAAGTCAGACCTGCCAACACTACCCAATGACGTCCCATGTTGCTCACCATCATGGTTGGATGGTCCAGCCAGTTCAAGCCTCAAGAGATTGTGTCCTCTTTAAGCTGGGAAAGCACCTGAATCCAACTAGGAACACTCCTGTGCAACTCCTGGTAATCCCTTTGAACGAAACCTTGCGTCTCATGAATTCTATTTCGCGGCACTGCCTCCAGAAGAGCAGCCTTATCACAAAGCGAAGTCTACATGAGAGAAAAAACCAGTAAGGAGCCATAGAAAGCCTAAACCTGAGCGTTGAGGTAAAAAGAGAACGAGTGGTAAACCAGAAAAAGGAGAGCTAAGTGAAAAAACTACATGTAGGAGCAACGCACTGCCTTCAAAGACGTTGGTCCGCCCAGCATGGACTCCATCCAAACCCATCAAAGTCTCAACCAAAACCATTGGAGCCACATCTTTGCGCTCCTCAATCTGCTTAGCCACTCCCACCAGTGCTGCACTTGCCTGATTGTCTGAACGAACAAACAAGAACGCCGCAAGGATCATGAGACACAAGGCAAACCTTCAGGTCGAAACTGGTTGATCATGCGCGGGATGTTGAGCACGCCTCCCTGGATCATGGACCTCGCCGCACTTTTGCTCAAACTCAGCTTTGAGGACAGCACACCAGCATAACTCACTCCCTGAAGAGGAATCACGGGAATCTCCAAGTCAAAACCTCCAAGTTACGCACGGAACTCTTCCACCGTGGGGCGTAGCACTTGAAGGCCGAAGCGGAACACCTGTACTCCAGGATCCCAGAAACGGGCAGTGGCATGGAGAAACTCAGGACGTATAGTTACATCCCGAATGTCGCGCATTGATGCCCACCTATGGTCACGAAAGTTTAGCCAGCCCAGGCCATCGAGTTCATCAAGCCAGGAACGAACTAAAGCTGAAATACTAACGGCCATTTGGAGAATGTGGAAGGAGATGTGGAGGATGATTTTTTAGATGGATATGCCATGGAAACAAGGTTACTTATAGCCATTCAAGCAAGAAAAGTTCAAAAATCTCGACAAATGCGCGCCTCGGAAAGCGTGCCACATTGAGGAACGAGAGGATAATGCAAGGTTTGTAAAACGTTCCCAAAATAGAGTTTGGTTTAGCATTTCAAGAGATTAGAACGTGCATGCATGCCCTGGGAAGCAAAAACAGGAAGTCAGGACTGCAGAAAACAGTGTCAGAAATGGGGCATCAAACCACAACACCGTACGACTCACTTATGGGCACCGTGCGGCACCTATTCCTACACCGTGCGGCATCAATGGCTATTTTCTAGCCAAAATTTCAATTTTGGCCCTCCGGGAGCCATTCCGAGCTCCTTTTGGCCACTTTGCATGTACATACAACTCAAAATGAGTATCCAAGGTTTAGTAGAGGAATTGTTTGGCGCTTTCAAGGATGTCTCGATAGACGGATACGCCGAAAACCCCGAATACAGAAATTTGGGCGAAATTTCGTGACTTTTCAACAAATTCTCGGGATATTCAACTCAAGTAAGGGCGTGTCATGCATTTTCAAGCTCGGGAAAGATGTGTCAAGCATGTTTCATGAGTTAGTCAAGTTTCCTTTCATTTGGAAGGCCTGGGTTTGCCGAAAACGGAGTTCCAGCACATCGAATCGCAATTTTTCAAGATTTTCTTAATTTCATGGATTTGCGAGCATTGTCACATACATTCGGGATTTGTGTGATTAATCAAGTCGAGTCATCAAGCTACTGGGCGTTTACACTTAAAATTCCTCTCAGTCATCATTTTTCCAGTTTTTTTACAAAAAGGCAAAAGTGTCCAATTCTATCGAGTCAACTCGAGTATCTCTCCCAGTTTCAAATTCTTATACATGCATTTCCCCACAAGTGTCTCGTGTTACACATTCTCAATACTAGATTTGGTTTTTAGATTCAAGTCTTTGTTAATGCAAGTCATTTTACATAACGAAAATGCGAAATTTTTATAAAAAAACAAATAAACATCCATGTCATGAGTGATAAAATGTGCATCTATCCAAGGGCAAAACAGGCCCAACATCATCATAATACTACCACGGCACGCAAGCCGCATCCATGAAAAGAAAGAAAAAATGGGCAAACAGGCGCACAAATCAAAAAGCAGGCGCGCAGGCCTGACCTACCTACTCAAGAACGGGCCCTCTTCTGCACACGCGGCGTGAACTCCTCAGAAACGACAGGACCCATGTCCTCCTCCTCACTACTCTCTGTCTCTCCTGGTCGAAAAGCAAACTGTTGTGGTGGAGCTGAACCTCCTGGTGCACTCCCTCCCGATCTCTCAGCTGAAGACTGGCGGTCTCTAAGTACTCTGTCAGAAGGAGGAATCGCAGGACCACCTCCAGCTTGCATCATCAGCGGCCTCCAGCGCTCAGTCCTCGGAAGTGGGGACGTACTCTGCACAAGCAAAACAAAGTCCATTAGTATACAGGAATGATACACGAATCTCAAAGCACAAAGTATAATAAACAAGGCAAAAGGATTACCTGAGAAGTCCCTCTTCCTGGAGAAGGGTTACGACCAGCTCTACGCCTTCCTACTCTGCTGGCTCCTTCAAGCCCTCTGCTAGCTCCTCTCACAGCTCTGCCTATGCCACCAGCTCCGGCTCCACCACCTCTGTCAGCCCCTCGGCCTCTGTCGCCGCCTCCACCTCTAGCACCACCGCCTCTCTCAGCACCGCCGCCACCGCGGGCTCCACCTTTGGCTCCCCGAGCTCCTCCACCACCTCTGGCTCCTCTACCTCTGCTAGGTCCACCCTCTCTGATCACCACTCCCTGCTCAGCTCGGGGACGCATCGGGGGAACGTCGCCCATCATCAGCCGGCGTACCAAAGCCTCTTAGTCAAGAATCAGCTGATAAGACTCAAACGCCCAGCTGGCAGGAATCTACAAAAGAACAAAGGCATTACACAGGTATTTCAAATAATGCTTAACAAAATGAAAACTAAAATGTGTTTTCTTTCTTTTACAGGTTACCTAAACAGAGGTAAGGTCAAGCGGAGGTGCAACTCGAAGGACGTCCAGCACTCCCATCATCCCTCCAGTCGACTGCACCTCTATCTCTCTCCTCAACACTGGCAAAGCAGTCTCCATGGCTGCTATGAGTGTCTCCATGTCCAAGAAGCTATCCAGAAGAAAGCATCATAGTCTGGGGAATTGCTGAAAGGGAGCTCAGTGTCCAGCACAGTGTACCTCTCTATCTCCGCCCGCGTGTACTCGTCAGTCCGCTATATGCCGGGGGGGAATACGCCCCGGTATCCTGATGTGCGCCAACCTAAGGGACTGACGAGGCACCCTCTTTCCCAAGTACCACTGCCAACCGTACGGGGTCTCCAGTAGAATCCGCCCCCGTGTCACCTCCATGCTCCGCGTCAAAAACTCGTCTGGCACTTCATCCCAGACATGCCATCTCACCTGCAAGAAATTTCAACTTCTTCAGAAAAGTTGAAAATAGAACAGAAAGCTTATGTTTGAAAGCAAGTTCAGAAATCAAAGTCATACCATGCCACCGTCAGTCTGGTTCAAGAAATGATGAAAGTCGTTCACCTTCCCTACATGTATGCTAGTGCCCCAGTACTCTCGATCCCACCTCGCCGCTCGGGGGATCACAGCCTCATTGTTGTGTCTATTGGCTGGCGGATACATCCCCAGCACCTCATAAGCCCACACCTGCAATAACGGGCATCATCAGCAAACATGAGCAACAATGTACATGAAAATATCACAAAATGCTGGAAAGCAAAAAAAGAAAGCATGTAAAGTTTTACCTCAAGCACTCTCCAGAAGCCGCGGCTAACAAAACACAGGAAGCAGTAAAGGGTACACAGTGCAACACCTCCAAAGTCCAAGCTAGGCACTCTGCTCAAGTCTGCTAGTGTCGGAAGGCAACCCAGGTGAACTCCACTCCGCCTGTTCGGAAACAGGGACACACCAAACAAGTACAGCAAGTAAGCCCTCGCCATTTGAGCCGTCTCAGTCAATGTCTCTGGCTCGTGGTCCCATATGGCCGGCAAGTGGTCAAACCTCACCATGGGCTCTCCCTTTCCAACCTCTCTCCCCAGGTAGTACCTGATCACCGCTCTGTCTCTGTACAACCCTGAGCCAAACTGTATTGGCTCCCCACCGACTCTCAGACCCGTGATCGCCGAAAAGTCCAATGGTGTCACGGTTATCTCAGCAAACCTCAAGTGAAAGGTGTTGGTGGTGTCCCACCAACGCTCAACTAAAGCCCTTAACAACTTGCGGTCCGCCCGCGTCGGCACCAGAAGCCGAATAAACTCCATGAAGCCCGTGCCCTCAATTATCTCTCTCACTGCCCCTGGCAAACTATGGAAACGCTCAAGGGAGTCTGACGAACCTCCGTATACAAGAAATGAGGTGCGCCGTTGTTTAAAAAAAAAACAAGTAAAAAATTCTCAGACAACAATAATGAAAGGCATGCAAATACAAGAGCTCAAAGCAAGTACAGTAATCAAAAAAAGCAATTGAAGTACATACCAGTGGGCGTGCCGAGATATGGGTCTCCAGGTCCCTCAGCAAGGTCGTCTCACAGTAGAATAAGTGCATCGGCGAGTACAAGTCACACCCAAGTGGTATAAAGAAGTGCACCAGTGGCACGTAAGTCTCTAGTGTAAAACGGGGCTAGCTACTCTCAGCTATCTCCACCTCCGCCGCCAAGGACAATGTGTAGACACCCCGATTTTGAACCAAAGAAACACGCAAGCATTCCCGATGATGAAAAGACCGATGTTGACTACTTCAAGGACTTGAACAAGGCTTGAAACTTATTAAATACCTCAAACCTAACCATAAACCTTTCAAAAACCATTAACCTAACCTAAAACAACCAAGCCAAGCCAAAGCACAAACCAGCACCTAAACACACCTTGGGCGCCCAACCTGTATACAAGTCAGTTACAGGTAGTGGCTGTAATCATGAGATTCTGCTGCATGGGAGCCATTATCTCCCTAAAATCCGGCCATTTACTTAACCTACAAGCTTACTCCATCTTCCTAATTATCCTCTAGACCCTCCAACTATTCCTAAATTTAAATTACACATTTCCACCTTT
>JAXBDA010007896.1:0-16311 GCA_036023075.1 Gaultheria prostrata
GTTTACCACATGACGAGGAGAGCGAATTAACCTAAGTCACGGGGTGCTAATCACCCCATGACCAAGCCTACGTAAACTACTCGATCATTACTACGAGAATCATGACTAAAAACTTGAAGGAAATAAATAACATGACATATAACTCTAAAAACTGATTTTATATGAAGATCCTACACTTGCCTACAACCTTAAACCTTGGAGAATTCACACACGAACACTACTTACTTGAGTTTTCAAAGGAAAAGACTAAAATAGGAGAGATAAGATTTAACTGGTAAAAACACGAACAAACTAGATTTATCTAAAGATCCCGAGATTACAAGCACTATTAATAAACTAGGAAATGAAATACAAGCTAACCTGACAAGTGTTCTTGAAGAAAATAAAGCTTCAATCCTCCACAACAATGGAGGAGAGAGAAGAGAGCAAACTTACTAAAAAAATAGACTAAAGCATAAAGTGAAGGAGAGGGAGAGAGGAAGAGAGAGGAGAGATATATACAAAGTGGTCTTTCTCTCTCTTAAAATATCCCAAAAATAGCCATAAAGGTGAAAGTTTCCATAAATGGAAGGTCTGAAAAGTTGGCCAAAAAAACTGGACGAAGCCCTTTTGGATCGACCCATATTGTGTTTGGGTCGACCCAAAACCCTCTGTTCATTCACTAAAATGTTTGGGTCGACCCAGATTGTGTTTGGGTCGACCCAGATTTGCTTCAGGCTGAACCAACTTCGCGGGCACGCTCCGGCTTCGTCCGAACTCGGAATGCGGTGTTTCTTGAACCGTTGGAAAGCTCTATGAGTCTACTTTCATACCCAATTGACCTCATCTTCATGGCCTTTGTATCTTGAGAGAAATGAGCCTTTTCCTATCGGTGTGTCGGATTTCCTCGAGGCTCATAGCTCCAGATTTCTTGTTCCTTTGTTTCGGGCCTTCCTTGAACCTTCCAAAGCTCATTGAGTCGACTTTTAAGCTTCGATGATTGTCCTCCAAGGCGTTGAGGGACCTCGGGTACTTCCGGATAGAACCGGGGATTATTTGCAAGCCTTTGGAAACGGATTTAGCCCTCCGGCTTGATCGAGTGTCCTTTGAACTTCCCGAGCCTTAGCCAAATCTTCATGTCTTGGCTCTCGAGGCTCGGTGGTGGGATGACATGGAACACATGGCCCTCGAATCCTTGGGATTCGTCCCGAAGCGCTTCAAATGCGCTTTATTCCATGGTTTTACCTGAAACTACCAAAAACACACTTTGCGCAACATCAATCATATCAAGCGCTAAAACGCGCGTGTGTGTGATCTAAACGAACTAGATGAGCCCGGATATGTACAATATTAGGGGCTCATCACTTAGCCCTAGCCACCATGTTCTCTCCGCGAAGATGGGGCGGTGCTCAAGCGGCACTACCGTAATCTATTCAATTCTCTATTAACTCATTCACTTTCATTTGTCATTTCGCATCGCGTCATTTCTTAAAATCTTGTCATATCGATTCTTGTAAAATGTGTCTCATGGATATGCATCTTTTCTCGTAAAACGTGTCTCGTGATTATGCAACTTTTTTCATAAAGCGTGTCACATAAAAGCATGATTCTCCTATCCGATCTTTTAAAAACAAGTCTAGGGTTTGCAGAAAAATAGTACTTTAACGGCTATGTAGTCATATTTAGGTACATAAGTTCGAAGTCTCGTTCCTCGTGATTTTCCGTAAAACGATACTCCCTCCGTTCCAAAATATTGGTCCTTTTTGGGCAGTCGTGTCACTCAAACAATTGTCTATCTTTCAATCTATAAAGATTAATAGGATTTTAAAATTTTTGTATAATAAAACTAATTGAGATCTATCAAACAAGATCCATATTTGATATAAAAAATATTATAAATTAGAAAATATAGACGATTTTTTAAGAGGTCACAAATAGTGAAAAGGGACCATTATTTTGGAACAGAGGGAGTATGATTTAAAGAAACTACTAATCAACTTCACGTTTTTCCAAAAGCTGAACGACGATTATGCCATCATAAATATTTTAAGTTCAATTACCAACTTGGTCATTATAACGACTACATAACATTGAAAACGAAAATTTAGGATCTACCGACTAATTTTCCGAAAACCAATCAACTTGATTACGATGTGAAAATTATACATAGTAAACTAAGTATTATAACGACTATGTAAAAATATTATGCTTAGGAAATAGGGTTTAAGTAATCTACGGACATTATAACAACGTAAAAATAATATACTTAGGAGATGGGGATATAGTATCTACCTTAATTCTAGTAACCTAGTTGTTAATCAGAAGACGCGAAAGCTAGGTCTAATTCCTTGGGCAGTGTAACGGCTACCAGAATTGCTTCGAAAGAAAAAGAATTACTTATTTTTCTAGAAACAAGATTTCTACTAGGTTAAATTCCACAGAAACCCCCTCATCTATTCCAATTTTCCATGGACACTCCCTAACCTTTAAAACGTCCATACTCACCCCCTCATCTATCCGAAATGCAAAACACCCCAGTATCTGTTAACAGAATGACGAAAATGACTATAATATCCCTTAAAAATCACCCACACTCACCCCCTCATCTATGAAAAAATCATCCACAGTCACCCATCTCTCTATCTTTTTTTTTTTTTTTAGTGTGTTTGTTTTAAAAAATTTATGTCTCCAAAAAGAAAATTTAGGTGAATTTGTTTTTAATTTCAAAATCAGAGTGTGCTTGTCTTTTTTCAAAATTTGAATTTTTTCTCTAAATATGTATATTTGTTTCATTCAAAAACTCACAAAAAAAAAAAAAAAAACAAAATAGAGATAGGTGTATGTTTTTTTAAATTTTCTGAAAATAAAACAAATTCACCTAATAAAAATAAAACAAATACACTCTCTCTTTCTATTTCAGAATTGGAAACCCATCATTAGACAACAAAACAATCGCTTGGATTTTACTGTCGGTTGCCAAAAAAAAAAACTGTGATAGTAAACATATTTAGATTACCAAAAAAATTCATATTTACCATTAGTCTCGGCTTACTTAAAAGTGAGATTAAAATAAATTACTCAAGGGTTTTTTCTTAAAAGTGAGTTTAAAATAAAATTACTCATTGAGTAACTGCTCCTAATCTTGCATCTCGATCCCCAATTGAAATCCCATACGTTTTGTTTTCGCCGTCTCCAACTTCGTTGCTTCGTTGAAGAACTCGTCTGTGTGACCATGGAGAACCCATCTCAAGCCTTAGCCATCATTACGGACCACCGTCATCGGCCTATAGTGATAAGGGCGATAACCATCGTCGTCTGCATCATATCTATAACCCCACTACTTCAAACCCACATTAAAAATTAAAACCCTCACTTTCCGGCATCTTCGTGTCGCAATGGTTCAGGATTTCTATCAATATCTGTTGCGGACTCAGGGTAATTTATACTCCTAATTTCCTAACCCTCGATCGATTTGTCTCTCTTCATCTGTGTTCTCCAATGATTGGCGCTGACAACTCCTTCCCTCTCTCTAAATCTCATGTCTACAGATGCACGTGTGTGCATACATATCCTTTTTTGTAAACCCAATTGTTAAATCTCAAATCTCCCTTTTCTAAAACCTGATGAAAATTGATCTATCTCCTGGGTTTAGAAAACAATGAGCGATAGAGATCGGGTGGTATGTGCAGTTGGTTTTAATTCAAGACCCAATTTTTATTTTTACTATTTTTTAATTGGTATGAGAGGAAGAGAGTTTGTGTTTGTTGAATGGGGTTGAAGGGTATTTTAATCTGAAAAATGCAATAACCTCATCAGGACAAACAGTTGTGTAACGGAATGGGTCGGGATGGCTAACGGTCATAGATGAGGGGGTGAGTATGGACGTTTATAAAGGTTAGGGAGTGTCCATGGAAAATTGGAATAGATGAGGGGTTCTCCGTGGAATTTAACCTTTCTACTACTCTTCTCCTACTTTTTGGATTGAAATGTGGTTTTGGTGGCAGAGGGTGGTGACTCTATTTGTCATTTTCCAAAAGATTTATCAATATGGTGACTTGGCACACCAAATATTATGTCAAGTGGCGACTCTGAGTTATTTTATATTTGTTTTCGCTCAGTCATAGTTGTAAAATCTGTGTTTTATAAAATCACGTCGCTTTGAATATCATTTGGATCACTCGACCATAAACTTTTTTCTCAAAACCCTTGGTCGAAAAAAAAGTTTGGTCTGACTGTCTATTTTTATCAAGACTAATACCATTCGATCAAGATCTTACCAGTATCCAACTGACGTGATTTTATATGGTTGCGGGGATGGTGCAACGCACCTAATGTGCTACACCGTACAGCGCATATCTGGACAGTCCAAAAATATTTTTAACGATTCGGATTTAAAATAAACTCTTAGCGCAAAGAGAAGAGCTATTCGCGCGAAGAACAATTAAAAACACTTTTGTACAAGATGAATGAGATTGTGGTGGATCTCGTTGTTCATCGGATCGTTATATTTGTGGCCATGCAAACTTTCCATGAGGTGTAAGAGTTTCCTTTGGAAAAGTTAGTACCACATGGTTTTTTTCCAAAATTCTTTACCACTTCTCCCACTCTGGATCCGCTTTCCTCATTTGGTGTCTCCTTTTGGTGTCCTACCCCTCTATTGCTGCCATGTAGCACACTAAAAACCCTTTAATCTTTTCTTCTTCTTTTTTACACGGAAAAACCCCTTTGCTCTGTTAGAATAAGTTTTCTGTTAGAATACCTTTACAAAGTGTTAACCAAAGGGCCTTTCACCTCTTCTGCAGAAAAAACAAAAGCCGCACAAACTATTGTGGTGGTTTTTGGAGTTTTAAATTTTTGGGCTTTACTCTTTTCTTTAGCGCTACATAAATATGCGGTTTAAGGATAAATGTATTAACTTTAATCGTCCACTTTAAATGATTAGCTTATATGCTTATTGATGTTTGATCAAAATATTTATTTGCATGCACACATGAGTTTGACAAGCCCTACAAGTTGAACGATAACAATAATTTTTGTTGTCTTGTAATGCTTTGGAGCAAGTTTTTCTCCACTTTCTTTTCTTTGTCAACAAAGCAAAATGGTGGTTGGAGTGAAAATGAAATTGGTTTTAGCCCAGAACATGTGTTTAGAACTCTTGATTTGCCCAGAACACGTGTTTGGAGTAAAAAAATTAGAACACGTCTACATGAAATTAAATCATTTTTGTTGTAGTGAAAGATTAGATTAAACGTGAATTTATGCACAGGAGTGGTAAATTGGACTTTAGAGTGAGAGTAAAAATAAAAAAAGGAAAGAAGCGTGAAAGGGCTTTTGTTTTTTCCACAGAAGAGGTGAAAGACCCCTTTCTGTTAACGTACAGTAAAGATAATATGCTAACAGAAAACTTATTGTAACGGAGTAAATGGATTTTTCAGTGTAAAAAAAGAAAGAAAAGACTATAAGGTTTTTGGAGTGTCACATGGCAGCAATACGGAGGTAGGACAACAAAGGGGGACACCAAATAGGGACAGCGGATCCGGAGTGCACTTTTCCTTCTTTAAAAATGTTTTTTTTTTTGTATTTGGAAACCAAACCTAATGAAGCGGGCCTTCAGTACCACTTACTTAATTGGGTCGGGTTACATGAATTCGTTATTTGATATTTATATTGAACTCTGTCAAGAGCATCGTGTTCCGTGAACAAATTAAGATTTTCTCGAAATAACTTTTCTAAAGTAAATTTCGGTCGCAAGTGGTGGATAGCTCATGCGGTAGAGCTTTTGGATGTCTCACACTGCATCCCGGAATCAAGTCTCATCCCATTCCCCCATCTCCATGTAATAAATTATGAATGACAAATGAAAAAAAAAAAATCGGTCTACCACTTCCCGTAATGCTACCCTCTAGTACATTATTACTATATCATTCTTCCCATTGCATCCACTGATTTATATACTCCATCCGTCCCAAATTGCTGGTCCTTCTTTCCATTTTGGGATGTCCCAAAATATTTGTCCCATTTCTAAAAGCATCCATTAAAATAGGGTGACTTTCCAGTTTTACCCTTAAAAAGTATTTTTTCAATCTCAATTTGTTTGACCACTATCTTTTACTATTTTATAACGGTTCTTATGATTTTGAAAATTTTGTATGATAAAACTAATTAATATCTATCAAACAAGATCTATATTGCATATGTTTTGAGTTTCATATAAAAAAAATTAACCTCACAAATTGGTCCCAGTAATTTTGACTGGATTTAGGGGCAAAACAGAAAAGACAATACAAAGTTTTCACACCCCTTAAAAACCCACCTCCCCAAAAGGGGCAAGCAAATTGGGACGGAGGGAGTAGATATTTCCAAACCACTTTAACCTATCTTTTTGTTTATCCTACTTATGTTCTATTAGTGCTATCCTACAATTTCGCAAACGGTCGTTCTATCTTGAAAAGTTTTACATTAAATATTTCTTTCTCATGTTCATATTTTGTTGTCCCTCATTAATGTGAAAAGCCTTATGAAGAGTTTTTGACTGGACTTGGTCATTCTGATTCCGAATCAAAATTTAGAATTTTGACTTGGAATGCCTTGCCGGATTTTTATCTTTTCAACGATAATGACCCTAATGCCCAAATTTAAAAATAAAAAAAGCAATGACTCTTAGGCACTGAATGTTTGTCTTAATTATGTCAAAGGCAAGATTGTCCGAACCAAAATTTAGAATTTTGACCTGGAATGCCTTGCCGGAATTTTATCTTTTCAACGACAATGACCCTAAATGCCCCAATTTTTTTATTTAAAAAAAAAAAGCAATAACCCTTAGGCACATGAATGTTTGTCTTAATTATGTAAAAGACAACATTGTCCTTTCATTCACTACAACTGGTAATCATGTTTTGCGAATAAAGGGTAATTATGTAAATATATAAGGTGAAAACAACCAAAACAGTGCAAGGTGATAAAATGAGATTCCTTAGCGAGTACCCAAAACAACCCAAATGGGAGTAGTATATATTCCGAATAATGGCAAATGGTGGCTAGCTCATGCGGTAGAGCTATTGGATGCCGCACACTGCATCCAGAGATCGGGTCTCATTCCTCCTCTCCCATGTACTCCATAGATTAAGAATGATGAATGACAAAAAAATTATATCCATATTATGGATAATGTATTTGCTATGAAATTGGGGATAAAATGCTCTTAGCCTCAAGACCAGAGCTTACTTTGTCGCCGAAGGCAAACCTAAAGAAATGGACATCAATGTATTTCACGAGCAAAATGATGAAAAGATAAGTCAACCTCAAAAAAGATAATTGTGCTTATGTATTTAAATTAAATAAACCTGTTTTTTACTTCATCCGTCCCTTTTTAAATGTCCTCTTTGGAAAACATATATTTCTGTTAACATTAAAAACGTACTTTTGTAGAATGTTTTTCAGACAATTGGTTAAAAGGCCAAGTTTGGGACTTTAAATGGTGTTTAGCCCAACCTAACTAATTTTAAGGCTTCTAATACATTGATGTGAAATTTTTGAGGCTTCAAGAATAACACTAGACAAAAACACCATTAATGATAAAAAAAAATAATTACAAAAAGAAAGCCGGTACAGGCGTCCAGCCCGTCACTTTTTACTTTTGTGTTGACTGACTAAAATAACACTTGAAAGCGACTGCATAACTTTTCCCTTGATGTTGACCCCTCTCTCTCATGCTCTCATGCTAGGACAAATTAATTTTCTCTATCTTCAATTTTGGGGTTGGGTTCAATTTTAGGGTATTTAGGCTCTTTGGAGTAGGGTATAGTGGGTTTAGGCACTTAGGGTGCACTTTCCAATTATAGGATTTTAGAGGTTTAGGCACAAAAATAATTAAATTAAAAAGTTCACTAAAGACAAAAACAATATAATTTTTTATGGATTACTAAGTTAATAATTCACACAAAATCGACGGAAAAAAATGATAAAAAATAATCTAATTAATTGATATTTTTTATAGTTCACTGGTTTGTCTCGATGAAAGAAATTTAAGAAGTATAAAATTATGATTAAAATTAAAAAAAATTCATTAAAGACAAAAATAATCCTTTTTTTTTGTCTTTAATAAAAAAAATTAAGTTTTGGTTAATAATTTTATACTTTTTAAATTCCTCTCGTCGAGACAAACCAATAAATCACAACAAAAAAATGATTTTTTTTGAATTGGGACAGACTACCATATATGTCTGCTTTGCTGGCATGATACAGTGTACAGATCTACACATATTTGGCAATTTGTTGTTCTTATTAGCATGAAACAGAGGCCAGATTGCAACAGACGACCATATATGTCTGCTTTGCTAGTATGATACAGGGTAAAGATGTACACATATTTGATAATCTGTTGATATTTTTGGCATAAAACAAGGGTGGGCATCAGTTATAGATCTGCACATATTTTGCAATCTGTTGCTGTTATTGGCATGAAACAGAGGCTAGATTGCAATAGACTACAATATATGTTTGCCTTGCTGGTATGATATAGGGTAAAGATGTGCACATATTTGGTTATCTGTTGCTAGTTTTGGCATGAAACAAATGCCAGATTGTAACAGACTACCATATATGTCTGTCTTGTTGACATGATGTAGAGTACAGATGTACACATATTTGGTAATATATTGTTGTATTGTCATGAAATAGATGTCAGATTGTAACAGACCACCATGTCTGTCTGCTTTGTTGGCATGATACATAGCACAGATGTACACATATTTGGTAATATGCTATTGTTATATGCATTGAACAAATGCCAGATTACAACAGACTATGTTGTAATATGTTGAACAAATGTCTGTCTTGCTGGCATGATGTAGAGTACAGATGTACACATATTTGGTAATATGTTGTTGTATTGTCATGAAATAGAGGCCAGATTGTAACAGACCATCATATCTGTCTGCTTTGTTGGCATGATACATAGCACAGATGTACACATATTTGGTAATATGCTATTGTTATATGCATTGAACAAATGCCAGATTACAACAGACTACCATATATGTCTGCTTTGTTGGCATGATACATAATACAGATTTACACATATTTGGTAATCTGTTGTTATTCGTTAAAAATAAATTGAAGAATTTTAATTTTTTACATTTCAAAAAATCTAAAACAAAATAAGAAGTACCAAATTTTATTTATTAACTTTTCATAACGGTCATTTATTTCGGAACAATTAAAAAAAGAAAGAAGGAGCAACATTTCGCGACAGAAAATTTATTTTGCATGACTTTTGTTTTTCTTGGAAAACACAAAAAGACATACTCCCTCTGTCCCAAATTGATAGTCCACTACGAAACTACGTGCAATTTTTAAACTAAAAAAAATGTATTTATCGAAATAATTTTTGAATTTTTTTTGTACCATATAATAGTTCTCAATGAGATCTATCAAACAAGATCCATAATGGATATTTTTTGAGGTTCACATTAAAAGATATAAACCGTTGAAAATGGCACGCTATCCCAAAATGGACTATCATTTTGGGACGGAGGGAGTATTTTGTGTTAATCGGGAAAAAAAAGTAGAAAAAGACATATTTTGTGTTAATAGATACTAACGTTATCTGCGCAACCAGGTCTAAAAAAATGAAAAATTAATTTTCTGTGTTAGCCAAACAAGGCCCTTCCCGGAGGCTCAACTGATACGTTATCTGCGCCATCAGATTTGGGGAAAAAACGAAAATTCCTTATTTGTGCTAGCCAAACAAGGCTCTTACAGGGTATTTTTGTCACCTATTGCCCAAATGTCCTGTTGGCATTATGGAAAAAAGTTGATGTCCTTATTGCATGAATAATCCATATATTATGTCCTCCTCAAAAATGCTCTCAATGTTTTTAAGTTTCTTTTGCACCGAATTAAAGTCCTGAATGAGCACTTTAATTTGGTTTAAAAAATTATAATTATATAGAGAAATATATTTTTTATGTGTTTGAAATTGCGCGTATTCCTATAGTGGACATTTAAAAAGGGACGGACGGAGTAATGAATTCCTTACATTTCGGGGAAGCCGGCCCCTTGTATTAGAAAATTTTTAGGGGCATGAGGCGAATGTCTTGCTCCCTTTGCTCGGGGCCGGTACTACTTAGCCTCTGCCTAATTCAAATTCTAGAGTTGGTTAATTTCGAAAAGTTATTCATCATATTCGCATGAACCAATGATGATTCAAATGAATAAAGATTGAAAAAAGTTGGAAACTTCTTTGATCGGACATTTTGAAAACCACCCAACGAAATCTAAGTTATGAGACGATATTTTTCTCGAGGATGAGGTCCCCAATTTTGAAAAGACAAGTTGTTTCACACGAATTGCACCTAACTCTATTTGAATAATTCAAAATCATTTTAGTGGCTTGGGGTTCCCATTTGACGCCAGAGGTGTCCGGGTCAGCTTGCGTGCACTTCGAGATCCTCTCCCCGTTCTGTCCGAAAGCAAGTCATCTACGCCGAAACTAGGAAATTCGTAAAGAGAAGCTCTTGTGGCTTGACTCCAAGAGGTTGCCAAGTTTCAAATTCAGGATGTTAGGTTTCACAACTTATCCCTATTACCATTTGAATTAACTTTAGGTTCCCAGTTGTTTTTATGGGAATGAATGCAACGGAGAGGGACTTTTCATCTTTTGGCATAGTATCCGTTTTCCGTCCTTTTCTCGTTTTTTTTTTTGGGGTCATTTTATATGCACAATAGAGTTCCCGATTTACTACTTTTTCATGGGCTAGAAATCCTCCTCCTCTAGTCTATAATGCAAAAGTTGCATATATGGGTTGGTTTCCACCTGACTTTCTCTAGCATCGATAGGAGGTTTACATTTAAGGAGGGACCCTCGAGAAATCAGCCAAATCACAATAGGCACACGCTCGAAGGCCGATTAAGCAAAAAACAAAGAACGTGGTTCCCTAAACACAAAAATTTATGTGGTTCCCTAAACATACAATTATGTACGATTCACATCATTTTTCACTATATATGGACTTTTCACATAGTTGCATTTGACAATAATCCATTTTTTTGCGTTTAATACTGTTAAACTTATATATGCAATTAGAGTTCCCTATTGTCACAAAACCTTTGAATTTTCGATGATCGATTTTCTTTCATCCTCACAAAAGTTTTTAAAATTTCCAATCACGTCATATAGACACAAAAAAAGAAAGAAAGGGAGGTGATGCTGGGATTAGGTACAGACGGGTGATACTTTAGTAGGTAAATTAACTACTAAAGATGGTGAGAGAATTGTGGTATGCAATATGTGTCTAAACTCCACTAGAAATTACGAGAAGGCTGGGAATTCGAAAACTTTTCCCGACATTTTGTATACTCAAAAGTCAAAGAAACCAAACGAAAAGGCTAAATAACTCAAGAAAACAACTCATTTTTAAAGAGTACTTAGTTCCTTCCATGACCTTTTTAAGTTTTTATTTGTACATGGGGAAAAAAAGGTGGAAAAGATCGACAGGCTTTGAACCTTGGTATAGAAATCATCAACTTAGAAGAAGTAATTTTTTTGTTTCTTATCAACATCTTAGAAGAAGTCCACCCTTGTGTCGTGTAGAATGCAAAAGTCAAAATTTAACATCAACAATGGAAAAAACCTCGCCGCCAATCTCATTTCGAACAGTTGGTGCAAAATTTGGCAACTACGAAGGCTGTCACATCATCCAAGCCATTTATTTAATTTGCATCAAAAAATGGAATGGGTTTAGTTCAACATTATGGATTTGAGATCGTTTCAAAATGGTACTGAATCGGTGTAGCGACATTGCCATCTTTTTTAATTTACGTCCGTCACAAAATGTTTGTCCGGTCCGCAAAAGAATAACTTAAAAAGAACACATTTTTTCCAAGTAATTAATCAAAATTTGTTCATAAATTAAAAGAATTCATCGATATCTAGTAAATTGTCAAAAAAAAAAATTAAAATTTTCTTAAATATCTTAACAAATTTTGGATGGAGGGAGTATCATTTTGACACAAATAGATGGATTTGCTCTTAGGAGGTTGCAACATAATTATCACTCACATCTATCGGAGGTTTCTATTAAAGGTGGGGCTACACAATTTAGAGCATGTGTTTTTTTTCTTTGGAGGAAGAGAGAGAAAATTCATTAATAATAATGGGGTTACAACTGTGCTATCGCTATTACATAAATAAGTGACGCGGGGGCGACAGGCGAAGACCAAAATGAAAACAATCTATCAATAATTATTCTCTGGCCTAAGGAAACACACAGTGCTACAGATATGCTACACACAAACTATGCTATCGTCAGGAGATAATGAGGCGCCGACGATGAGTGAAGGCCAACAACAAGCCTAAAGAATAGAACATAGTGTGAAGACGTTAGACGTGTGTGCAAAAAAACCTAATTAACATCTAAAAACACAACCGCAGACACCAAAACTATCACCATAAGATTAAAGGCCAAAAGAAATGCTTAAGGGCGCAGGCGACAAGCGATGGCCAACAAAAGGCCAAAAGAACAGGTGCCATTCTGTGTGGGCGGCAAAACATAAAACAATATTAAACATAAAATAAAAGTATTCTACGTGCATCTAAAAGATAAACCGCAACCAATAAATGTAGAAAGCCAGCCAAGAAATAGAGCCCATGTGTTGACACCGGATTTTGCCCCACCCCTATTTTCCAAATCAAATCGATCGTGCCAACACTCTCAAGGAAGGGACGTTGGGTCATCAGAAATCAGAAACAGCCTTACCGAGTAGAACATGTGATTCTCGGTAAAGGTAAATGAGCAAGGTACAAACTACCGATGCCATGACATTCAGTTCTAAACACCAATTTATATCTAACATTTGCATGTACATAGGTTGGATGACAAGCATGCCATTTCAGAAGGCTACCGCCCGCCCTCCCTCTCATATTCTGACAGAAATCAGCTCCCGAAAGCTCGTTTCTGGGTCAACCGGCCAGCTATATCCTCGGGACATCCAAACAAGCATCATACCGTTGGATGTACTCATTTCAACATTCTAGAGTGACTGGTTCAAGCCGTGTCGAGATCAGATGATGTTTGACCGTTGAACTATCACTCCCCTATACCCTTTACCTAATAAAAACAGACGAGCAGGGCCAGAAGATCCAGGTTCTATCTGTACAAATTCAAATCTTACCAAACTTCATATTTAAGCTTAATGAGATGAAAATAAGTCTCACGTCAAGTTTCGGGCGATTCCGAGCCCGTTTGATATTTTCGGGGAAACCACGCTTCCCGAGACGGCCGATTCCATGATCATGGACATCGGGACCCAATCTTTGAAATCTAAACCATTGATAACTTATTTCTAACCATATTGAATTTTCCTGTCAAATTTCAGGTCAATCGGACTTCATTTGGTCATCCGATCGCTTGTTGCGCTTCAAATCAATCGAGAGTCGGGCGATCGCATCTCTCTATTTTCGAAGTGTAATTTGGAAAAATGGACGTCGCCACGATGCTCAGAACACCTCAAAAATCGTAGGGAAACCTCCTAAGACGTTCTTGGATCAAAGGACTGCACGCGAACACGGTCGAGCCGGGACTGCACCGCACGAAACGGTGCAGAACCCTAGGCGCTGATACTTTAGGTGCCTAGATTGACGTGCCCAGTGAGGGGCTTCCATGTGTCCTAGGCTCCTATACTATAGGCACCTACCCTATATAAATATGAAAATGGGTTTTTCAATTCAACACACACACACCTCACACACTTATGAGTTCTGTTCCTCTAGTCGTAAGCGTTTTGACCTAGTGTGGAACTGGAACTCGGAGACCACTAGCTTAGGCGGTAGCTCTGGCAGGTTTCTTAGAAAGGAGCCTCGGTAGTCAGAGTTGCGTCGAAGTTCTGCCCGATTACCAGGCGGAATCTTGGGATATATATACTACGTGGAAGCTCTGCTGGTTTTTCTTCGAGAAGAACTGCCAGTGGTCAGAGCTACGTGGAAGCGCTGCCGAATTTTCGGTAGGATTTCTCCTGGTCATATCAGACCAAATCAAATCGACCAGTCTTGCCGTTACTCTGTCCGAGTTTCGAATTCAGATCCTCCAGTCCTGCCGTTACTCTGTCTGAATTCCAGCTCAAAATCAACCAGTTTCTGCCGGAGGCTATAGCCGATTTTCAGGGCGATATTATTCTGCGACTATTCTGTCCGATTCTCCACCCGGGGTTCGAACCGGGAGTCTGTAAGTGAATTCAAATTCAAATATTATTCATTGCTTGCTTACTTTCAGCATGTAGTAGTACCTAGAACTGTGCCGGCCCAGCTATTGCCCATGGGCCGAACCCACGTCCAAACCTGGACGTCTTTATACTACATATTCATAATCAGTTAGTCTGTGTGTCAGTATAACTCACCTATAAACAAAACGAACACTGTCGCTGTGCACTGCGTCATTCTCGTTAGGGTTTTGCGGCGAGGAATACCAAAAGACTGTCAAACACAGCGTATACGCTCAGGGGTGTTGGTACTTCAAACGAGTACATTGCGAGGCTCTACCACCAGTCCTAGGTCTTTTCCGTATCTTCTGAGATCGCTTAAACCTTGACTTGACTAGCTGTCCGAACAGTCGTAATAAACTTTCAAAATAAAAGCATTAGGATTAATTCAATGAATTCAGATACATTTTCATAAACCGGACCGAGGTCCGAACTACGGAGTGACCTGATTCCCCCAAGTGTGGGATATGTAGGTAGCCCGACAAGGGTTTGGTCACAATGAAGAGCAATATTTTCACTCAACACGATAATATCATATTATCACAGCTATTTCCTGTGCCCCTATCGAAGACATGCCTTAGGGCACCCAGTTATGCTGTCCGAGTGATCACAAAGCCGGACTGTTGTTTATCTACTGTATCATTTATACTGTATTCTGTGTGTATTTTCAGATAATGGCATGCATGCCAAAGAGTCGTAGGATCCGTCTTGACTTTGTTCCGGATCCACAACCAGCTTTTTCCCAAAATTACCAAAATACCCCTGTGTCAATACCAGGGTCAGCTCCACCCCAAAATTACCAAAATACCACTATGTCAATATCAGGGTTAGCTCCACACCAAAATACCCCTGTGTCACTCCCAAGGTCAACTCCATGTCCAAATTACCAAAATACCCCTGTGTCATACCTAGGGTCAGTTCAGCCTACGGATTTAGGATTTAATCCGGAAGCTTCCCGGGGCCCGCCGACAATTATCCAGACCCCGAAACCAATTTTTACCAAAATACCCCTTAAATCTCGAAAACCTATTTTCAATACGTAAACCCTACCGGGGACGGCCCAGGACCCGTCGGAGACCATTTTTCGGCTCCGGGCGGCAAAATTTAACTTTTTACTATAAAGTCAACTGTGCTCACTTTTACTGTCTAAAACTGTACCAGATATCTACCGGGAACTACCAGATGCCTTTTCCGGGCTCCGGTCATGATTTTTCGAATTTTTACCATGAAAACTATTATATTTTCTGTAATTGTTTTTACCTTTCAAAACTGTACTGGGTATACCTTGGGACCAGCCGGAAGCCATTTTCTGCTTCCGACGAGATTTTTACAACTTTTCATATGGACTTGCAAACCTTATGCTGAACCATTTTCAGCCACGTAAGCACCCAGATGACATTCTGGGACCCTTGTTGACTGTTGGCACCCCCGGAAACCAATTTTTCAATACTTTCCCCACAGAGTCGTGTAGTCATTCCTGACCCCCTCTCCAGTCTCGGAATCTTCTGGAGATGTCCCAGAGTTTTCACACTATATAATCCCTAGCTTTTGTCACCGCCGGAGTCTAATAATGTCGAGCACAGTAGAAACGCCTTCATATCCCGCTAGCCCAAATTTCCCAGCAATTATTAACTTCTCTAAAACTTCAGCTTTTTGTCTGAACTATGCGAGACTTAATTTCTCCTGAGGCCGGAGAATACGTAGGCAGCCTGATGATGGCTCGGTCCCGAATAAAACCTTTTTATCTTCTTGAACAACGTGATGACCTGATTCTCCAATGACCGGAGATACATAGGCAGCCCTGAGACCGGGCTCGGTCCAAATCATATTTTTGTGGGGCACTTAAATAATCATCTTCCAACTAGCTTGAAATTATAGTTTCATCCTGTGCTTTATTTAGAGTTATGTTTTCATCCTGCAATTCAAATAAACCCTATATATATATATATAATAATGATCTCCTAAGGACTACCTTAGCCAAATAAAATGCGGACCTACCATTTTTCGATCGAATTTTGATGATCCGAACCGTTCAATGTGTTTAAAACGCATTTTTAAGGGTACCCGCGAGGAATC
>JAXBDA010007897.1:0-16310 GCA_036023075.1 Gaultheria prostrata
CCGTCCAACCTCGAGATTTGCTGCCGATCGTTTTTTGGAAAAAGAAAAGAGAAGATCAGAATCAAAGATGGAGTGGAGGGAATAGGGATGGTTGGAGAGAAGGTTAGAGGAGGAGAGAGGGGGGAGGAGGAGGTGCGGCGGAGGCGGCGCCTCCCCCGCCCAGAAAAAAACCAAGCGTCTATTGCAAAAAAGAGGTAGAGAGAGAGAATATTGTAGTGAAACATCCTGGTATAAATCTCTCATTGATGTAGTAGTGATATCATGTGTACATTTAGGGGTGCTTGCCAAATGATATATGAGATAAAATCACAATTCCCATTTTAGTTGAGTTTTATGGAGGCGTAATAAAATCACATTGTCTTTCCAAATAATAAAATCTAGTTTTGATGGTTGCGATTAGGCAGTGACAGGGCAGGGCTACAAACTTATGTTGAGAAAAAGTCCGGACTTGAGGAGAAGAGACAAGCGGATGGAGGGGAGAGAGAGAGAGAGAGAGAGAGGTGCAATCTGGGGAGCGGTGGGGGGTGAGGGTGAGGCTAGTGTATGTGTGTGTGTGGTGTAGGATTTCAGATAGGAGTAATGGGGCGGAGGCTAAATGGTAATTTCGCGTAACATTTGTGTGGTGGGTCTCACGAAAAGAAAAAAGAAAAGGGCGATGGGTGTGAAAAAAAAAATCTCTTCCAAGCTTTTATCATTTGGGGATGGCTTTTCATAAAATCTTTGATTTTAAGAAAGTAGAGTATGTCTTAGTGTAATTATTTGAAGTTATTTAAAGCATTGTTCCGTTTAACTTAACTTGTGTGACTTTTTGCTCTTGAAGGATTTTGTCTTTATTCAAGTTAGGGGGCGACTCTAGCCTTTCCCTAGTAATGTCAAGCGACATCGCTGGGTTCAAAAAATATATTGAAAAAATATTTTTTGTAGACATAAATTAATTTTTTTTAGTATTGTAAGTGCTAGGTTACTTGTGCCAATTCAAAATAAATGAAAGTCTAACTAAATATTACATGACAACAAAATAAAATAAGCCTATCCCAATAAATTTAGTGGGTGTTTGGAAGCCATTTTTCACATTTTCATTTTCAACTTTTTTTAGTTTTGGTTGTTTGGGAGAGATGAGGGAAAACTGATTCTCCAAATTGATGAAAGGAGAAGAGAAGTTAAAAGTAGGTGGTGAAGAGCCTTTTAACTTCTCATTTTCTATTTTTCTCATTTTGATTAAGGAAAAGACCTTCAAAATATATTCTACACATACCTCTCAAACACTACTCCTATTACAAAATGCATTTTGCACATTTCTCCTAAACACCATATTCAAAATTCATTCGACCCATAATCCAAAAAGCCAAAAAGCAAAAAAATTGAAAATGAAAAGCTGAAAATGAGGCTCTCAAACACCCTAATCTAATAGTATTAAGAAAAGTTATGTTAAGGAATACAATTCTACATTGCTTGAGTATGAAATAGGTGATCACTTAATAACAAAAAAGTTGCACGACAGTAGATCCAAAAAAGAGGCTACAATTGTTGAAATTACAATTTTCACAATTCCCTTTGCAATAGATGTAAAGTGTTTAAGGGCAAGGTTGTGTTGAGAAGATGTATTATGGATGTGGTTTTTTCATTAGTTTATCAGGTATAAGATCTGAAAGCAATTAGTAGTGTTTTTGTTTTCAAGATAGATTTATCAAAAGTAATGACAAAAATGAATTTGAAACCGCAATTCATGTGTTTTAGCGTATATTAACGTCTACGAAAATTTCATTATGATATTTGGTAGGCAAGTGTATTTTGTACTCAAGTCACAACATGTGCAAATGGAATGACCTAACTTTGAGGAAGTGGATGACTTTATCTGCTGCTTGCATAAAGGGCAAAATACATACGAGTAAATTATACGGGCATAAAAGTCGTAGTCGTGTTGGGTACAACGCCTCGAATCTAGTACGCATTAAGTACTATTCTAACGCTTCCGTACAAGACTTCTATTTTCAACGTATTCAACGTATCGTTTTGTATAAACTATCACAAAGCATTCAAAAACAAATAATGTAAGCAAAGTATATTCATAGTATCTCTCACCTTTGGAGTGTAAACGGCCAAAAATGCATAATCGGTCAAATGATTAACGCCAAGCCGGCCAAATCACGGGTCAGCAATTTGGACAGGGCAATGGGCCCAATAACGGAACGTTACGTGACGGGGAATCAGCGGTTGGAAACCGATTACTCGTTGGGTTACTTGGGTTATCAGAACCGGCTGCAAACTACTAAAACTGTTTTTGAGTTTCAGTGGTTGAAACTGGCTTAAGGTGGCGGTCGGCGGTCCCACGGCTGTGATCTACTTCCTCCGTCCTATTTTGATAGTCCAGTTCGGTCACCAATGCAATTTTTAAATTGTAGATTGAAAGATATTAAAAAATTTAAAATTTGCATGGTAAGAATGTGACGGAGGGAGTATTATTTTCGGAGAGGAAACCAGATGATGGTAAGAATGTTCATGTGGTGTGTGAATTTTGGCTGGAAACAATGGCAGCGGGTGTTCCAGTGGTGGTATTTTTGGAGGTGTGCTGCTCGAAGGTGGACGGGGAAGAGGGGAAGGGAGAGGATGAGGTGGTGGAGGCCGGCGGGGGAGAAACCGGTAAAGGCTACTGGCACGGAGGAAAGATTGCCGGAATGAATGGTGAGCGGGCGGATAATGCATTTCTGTTAGTGCCTTGAACGGAATTGCTAAGGCCGGGAAAATTGTGAATTGGCATGTCCATATAATACAAAGGCCAAACTTGTAGCACAAAAGAGGCATAGTGGGTCTGAAGTTTAAATAACACCAAATGTTAGCTCTACCAAATCCTTGCTTGCCGACACTATTGAGAGGCAAACTTGATTGATCTAAGCAAATCATTAGGAAGCAAACCTTAGCAGTCTGATTGAGTTATTTTATGCTCGGAATTAGTGTTGGCCGCGGAGGTGGATCGGAGACGGAGATAGTGAGAAGTGGAAACTGGGAATGAGAAGAGATAACCCTAAAAACATAACAATAGGTCATAGGCGCGCATATATATATGTATGTGACGGGGATTTGAGGGTGGGGCGGGGGATCGAATGGGTAACGAATTTGGGGCGGGATATGTTTGTTCCCGGCCGCCTCCTATTCGATCTCCAAGAATTTTAAAAAAAAAACCTCCATGTCCTACCCAATTCCCAAATAAATCTTCAAATCAACGATCCGTTCGGGGCAGGGATCGGATTAGATACATTAGACGAAATGACCATCTCTACTCAAAATTCGGGAGGCTATGGGTACACTCCCATGTGCACGTGCTGTGCACAGATAACAACGTGGAGCTTAGATCGAGGTTAGGCCAATGACCCAAGAAAGTTCATTTTTTTTATTCACTCAAAGAGTTCAATTAGATAACTATAAAGTATTTGGTTCAATTGTTCCCAAGTTCTCAAGGAAATTTAAACTATTGGATCGAACACTTAAGCTCAATCAAATAACTATGAAGTTTTTGGTCTAATTGTTCCTAATTTTTCAAAGAAATATAAATTATTAGATCAAATACTTGCAATTATTCAACTGAATTAATCTTTTTGTAAGACGATTCGAGAAACTATTTTAAAATTAATAAATAGCTTGAATCAGAGTAATTTTCCAATATTCCCGGACCACAGTTACATGGTGCTTCTCATCTTTTGATCCTCATATACATAATCGTGGATATTATAAAAATATACGACAGACCCAGAACACCAGGAGCACTGAATAAATAGACTGCTACCAGTCTTATCTTCTTGTCGACGAGCCAGAGCTCCCAACTAACTGATTTCCGAACGCGCGACAATGGTTACGACCCTAATCCATGCCTCTCAGACCGTTTCATCCATACTAATTTCATCTGAAGCCCTAACTCGACGCACTCCAGCTGTCCTTCTCAGTAGAGGCAGCAATTTCTCTCATTCCTTCTCGCTATCGCATTCCAATCTAGCTGTAAGTTTTCCTGGTGCGAATTCGACGCGAGATTCAAGCAGAGGACGCCATTCGATATGCTTTTACAAAGCCGGTGACGATAAATTTCAACGCAAGGTATGGTTGTTGAGCTTTAACTCAGGACGCCTTTGGGCTAATTTCAAGTTTTGCTTCCGTCTTATTTTGAATTTTTATTAAATTCGTGTTAAATCTTTCAAATTAATCATTCATTGCAACGTGGGGAGTCTAAAAAGTAAAAATTTACGACCGTAAACAAAAAACAGAAAACATTAGAATTGATAAGAAATGAAGCAGAAGTTTGTATCTCTGACGTTTAGATCACAATTTAAGCAAGAAATGGTGAGGAAGAGAACTCTTCTATTCAGTTGCTAGAAGAAAAAAAAATGGTGAGAAATGGTGAGTTAGAGTAAGGGTGAGAGTCTAAATGATTGGTGTGTATTTTTTTGGCTCCCTTATATGTAACCTCCCTTATATGGCTCTCTCACCTGATTTGCTTTTCTTATCTATACATACATGACACCGACGAGAAAAAATGATTTACATATTTTCTCACCCAAACAAAAGACAAGGTGGCATTAGCTGGATATTGAAGGTGATCAGGATGCTTATTTTTACCTCCATTGCTACAATTTCCTCGTTGACCGTAAAGAAAGAAAGTTTGTGGTGGGAATAACTATATGCATGAGAAAAATGTATTTCTTAAGTCATCAATAATGGCATTATCTTTATGCTGGGGAACTCCATGTATAATATTCAAACAAAGCTGCACAAAGGATTTCAGAAGTTGGGGTGTAAATAAGTAGGGTTGGAATCTCAGATTGACAGTTCTTCATTGTAGCTTGATTAGGGAAATAAATGTACACTTGTATCCATGGAGCTGCAAGTTAGGAGTGATCTTGACTCATTCAACCCCAAGTGAGTTCTAATCAAGTTGAGATTGATCCAAGAGGTATTGTCCTTGGGCCGGTCACTAGGTTTTTAATTAGAGTGGGTACTCAGGTTGGATGCTTTCGTTAGCAGTTAGCTTCAAATCACGATTGGATTCCAAACTTGATTTTGTGGCCAATGTCAACAAGCGTAGGATTATGCTGATTGCGACCAACCCCAAGTAGGTGAAATTTTTTCTTTAGCTCAGACAGATCATGAGGAAATATGATCATCACGGGCGTTGCCAAAGATCAAAGTTCAAACAGTACTAAAATTTGTTAAATGTTAGTTTTTGTTGATTAGTTCTAGCGATGATGCTTCAGGAGAATGACTTGGACTGGCCAATCCTCAGACGGTGGGATGTGCCTTGGGAGTGGCAAACGGTTTCCCTAACCTCACTTGCTTGTGGATTAAGGTATGTTTTATGTACTTCACAGCAAATTATGAAATTCAATATCAAATTAGCTTTCCCCCAGTCCATTGTGGGGTGCATCCATGCATGTGTTCAGTGATGACACATTATTATATATTATGAGTGTTTAATACCACCTATCGCATTTGTCACTTTTAGCGTCTTAATGAATCTCGGCCTCTTCTCCTGTTTTGTTGTAGTGTTGGAAGTTTGGCTTGATTTTGTTGTTAATTGCGCTTTTCTCTTCATCTTTTTCTACTTTTTTGATGATGTTATGTTTCAAGCGCTTGTCTGAATCTAATAATTATTCAGGCAGTTTTCTTTTGACAGTGTTGATAGAGCAATCGGCTTTACCGTATCTAGGACTTCAAGTTGGAGAATTGGGCTTGGACGGCAAAGCGGAAATACTTTTTTTGGATGAAGCGTATGAAATACTCTCTCTCTCTCTCTCTCTCTCCTTTCTTAGTTTGAGATTAGGTATGTAGTAAGGGTTTTTTCGGGAATTAAAAAATTGGCCAGCCAAAGTTTAGATCTCCTGTGCCATTTTGGACACTAAGAGTGGTGTGCATGCTCTCTCTCTCTCTCAGCATGCCTTTCTGGTGGAACTAATGCGCCAGTTTGTCTATGAGCTTCATAATGCTAAGTACATGGAAAGTTTCAAAACACAGTAACTTCCTGTGGGGTGGTTATCGATCTGACCACCATGCCCTTTAAAGTGGCCCTCTCCTCTCTTCTAGTTAGTCTAGGACATGCAGTCCATACGAAGTGTTCATGAGTATTTGAATACAAGAGAAACAACCCATCCAATTCGGAAGTTTACTCTGGCCAAGGGCCAAGGCCAAAAGGTATTTGGATGGTCCAAGGCCCAAGCCTTAATTTGGCATATGCTGGATGATGAAGGGCCTACTTGGGATATTAACTAGGCATTGGCTCGAACATTAAAGGCTGTGACTTTTCATGAGCCTTGTGACTTTTCATTTAGGGATGTTTGATCACATGTTTAATAAATGCAACCATTAGTTCACACATTCATCGTACCTAGACCTCTTGGGAATATGAAAGTTATTTGCATTTACATACATTCATTCTACCTAGACCTCTTCGAAATTGGAGTAATTATTTGCATTCACACATGTAATGGAGTCTATATAAATTGATGTAATCTCACGAGCTTGAATAATGATTTGAATGAATAAGAATTTACGAGAGCTTAAAGCTTTGAATATTGTGTGTCAATCCTTTTTCTTTGGTGTGATGCTCAAGAGGCCTTAGGTGTGATGGGGCGATGCCTTTGGTAACTTAGGTACAAGGCTTAGATCTATCTTCTTAAATCCTTCTTCTTCTTTTTTCTTTCACTATTCACTTACACTGTTCACAGCCCCAAAACAGCCCATTTCCTTTGTGTTTGAGCAACCTTTACCCTATTCCAAATCTGTCCTACATCACCAGGACTCTAGGCATTGGGGAGTCATTTGGCTGCAAGTGCGAGCGACATTATTGCTCTCTGGGCATATTATGCAACTGAATTGCATAAATAGCTCAATGCAATCATTCATTAACCCATGCTACTGGACTGGACATGAGCACATATGCACACCCAGATGTGAACATACAATTCATGCTGAAAATAATTTTATAAGAAGGAAGTAGCACTTATGAGATCTGGTTGAAATTCGCTGCATGAAAGGTGGAAGTGTTGCAAGGTGTTTCAAGACGAACTTGCGCACAACATGTTAACTGCACAATGTGTTTCTGGTAGAATAAGATAGAATTTTGGAGCAAGCAAAATATCCACGGAAATTTGAACCTCTGGGGAAAAACTAAAAAATAAAGGGGTGCTTATATATTTCTCTCACTATTTATAACAGGATTTGTTGAGGTCAAGTTTGGTAAGCTCCTAGAAAATGTATGAATATTCCGGGACCTATGATAGGATATGGAAGGCATGATTGGGAAGTCGAAGCAAAATTTTATTGGAAACATACCAAAAGTTTTGGAACTCACAAAATCGATGATGATTAACATGCTCAACCTTTCATGACTAGGCCATTGCCATAGATCCACGCTTATTGGCTGGCGTGTTGCAAATCTTCCCCTCTTAGTAATTTTTGTGGTGGAAGGGAATGTAAAAATAGAGAGGACACATGAAAATCAGTTGTTTGGTCTCTCTCTCTCTCTCTCTCTCTCTCTCTCTCTCTCTCTCACACACACACACACACACACACACACACACTCGCTGAGGAGTGAGCTGGCTACAAATTAGATAGGTTATTATTAATTTTGGATGATTCGATGGAGCTATCCTGTGGGTTTCCCCCTGTATTTGAGCTGTTTTCCATTAATATTGGTCATGAATACTGATTTGCTCTTTGGTCTTATTTCAACCAAAACCTTCTAGAGGACACCATTAAGAATTTCGAGGTTGATTGACCTCCTAGATCGGGGCCACGATATTATGAAATGTTAAGCCACTGCCTTCTGTTGGAAAATATCCTAATCGTTTGTTATGAAAGCACCTATGGAATGTTTCAGTTTCATGTTGCTTGACTTGTAAATCGCAAAATGTTTCTAACTTTTTTTTGTGTTATCATGTTGCAGAATTATTACTGCAGTTGTTCTAGGAGTTTTGTATAGTATCACTGACAGGTTCCAACCTCGTCCCGATGACTTGTTTTGCTATGGTAAGAAGTTATACGGTACTTTGGATCATGATAAATCCTTCTTGTTTTATTTTGTTTGGTGGCAACCAATATCGAAGTTAACCTGCTTCTATATGCGGAATTTACATGTTATGGAAGAATACCTATGGACAGTGACATAATTCTGACCTAAGGAACTATTTATTTAGTATTGCTATAAAGTTGCAACAGATTATGTTCTTAAGCCCATTCATATCATATGCTATCTTTTCTACTCGTCACTCTACAAACTAATCACAAATGTTTCAGATCTGAAGAAACCTTTCGATCTCCAAAGAGGATGGGTCTTGTGGGCTGGGGTTTGTATTGTTGGAGCAGTAATCGCAATTTCTTTAACGGGAGTTGCCACGTCCTTATTTAGTGCTGATAAGCCACAAAGAGAGGTAAGAAATTTGTACTTTGTAGTAAGCCAAAAAGAGAGGCAAGAAATTGGTTTGGAAATTCAATTGACCTACATGTTAAATTTGTAACTTTTATGTGCTTCTATTTCACAAATGACCACTTTTGGCATTTAAAAATCGTTTTCAGACTGATGCTCTTGTGCGGTTGCTTCCGTTGATTGGATCCTCAAGTATCAGGTACTTCAACACTTTGCCTCTATCCTGCATCTCTTAAATTGGAAAACAAGTACGCATAGTTTTCCTGCCGATTTTTTTCGTAATACAACCTTTGATCGAGTATGGAGTACTAGACAATTCAGTCAATCATTGTCCTTTATCTTGTAGCACTGCCTGTCTGGTTGGCGTCACTGGCGTCCTTGCTCCACTCCTTGAGGAGACTCTGTTTCGGGGTTTTCTTATGGTGTCCCTTACTAAATGGTATGGCTTCTTTCTGATATTTAAACATCAATGTTCCATCTATCACTGCACTTTTTAGGTTGTGGGGATGAGATGACCATTGCACATCTTATCTTTTGAAGGAATTAGAAATCTAGACCAACTATTTCTCCTTTTAAGTTAATTAAAGTTCTTCTATGTACTGCGTAAATGAAGTTGATAAGAAATTATGTGGGTTGACCACGAAAATGTGAAACCCAATTTCCAACATTTTGTGAAGAGTTCTAATCTATGCTATCATCTTTTCTTTCACTCTTCTGTTTGGCATTTTATTTAAATTTAGACTGTTTCCTGGTTGATTCTATCAGTATTACTTGCGAGATTTCTATGCTGTCTATTTTAATGTTATATGCCAACTTTTGAACAGAGATGAGTAGCAGGGCCCATTATGTGTCGTTTATGAAAGAAAAAAAAATAGACTGGCTTATCTTATGAGGAATGATGATGATGATATGAAAGAATAGGATATAAGGAAGAATGGAACATCAATTTATGACAAAAAAAAAAATTAGAGTCTATGAATTGGTATTTGTGAGAAAGTAGGCTGAAACAGATTATCAATTTTCCTTGTAGTTCTAATGGTCAGATTTGCTAAAAGTATCCTACATTATCTTACATGTAGGATACATTTTGAAATCTAGACCATTGATTGTAGATATGGACAGTTCGAATCGCGTGCGACACCCCTTTAGTGCAGGGTTCCTGGGTAGAAAGAGACTACCATTTCCTAGTCAGGTAGATTAGCACAAGCCTAATGTCTAGATTTTATTTGTGCAGTGGGATTGCGCTTTACCCAAATTTTCTTTTCATGTTTCCAATTCAAGGTTATGCTATTACACCAAAAGGAAAATTTGTTGATTTGAGAGAATTTTCTTTATTGTGCCTAAATCATTGGACTTGTAGCGTATACAAATTTGAATATCAAGAAAGGGCTCACGGCTCACCACAGTTAGGCTGCAAGTAGCATACACAAGGCTTACTAGGTTGGAGTTTGTTCTATGGATGCGATTGTATGTGCATATGCACACACAGAACGATGCTCCCTGTGAACCAATTGTCGGTTATATGTGCTCCTCATGCTTATCCTTTTTTTTTCATTGTAAAAATCAAATCTCTTGTAATTTACCCATATATCTTCAGGTTGCCTACACCAGTTTCCGTCCTCATTAGTGGTGCAGTTTTTGCTGTTGCACATTTCACTCCTGGACAATTTCCACAACTTTTTGTGCTAGGTAAATACTTACTTTTTGTGAAGTTAATTTACGTTAAGGCAGCAGATAAGGCCCTTGACTTGGAAAAAAAAATTGAAAGACGCCTTTTCAAATAAAGCATGATGTTTTTCCTAGGAAGAGGAAAGGATTTGACGTCTTGTCATGTCAACATATTGTTGGGGAACCGAGTTCTTGGACATTAGTGCATGCCAAAGCCATCGAAGTTGATAATAATTGTAATTTTTTTTGTATTGTTTTCTTAAATGTTTTGAGTAAGTTTATTTTGGATGTCAATGTCAAGTTGTCAACTGCTTCTAAAGAGTTCCGCTGACCAGCATGTTGTAGTTTAAAGCGGAAATATTAAACCATCAATTCATGTTTCATTTTTTGGTGCTACAACTTTGCTACATAATGGATGAAGGGTAGCATATCTTGTTGGTATATTTAAATAATCTTCTAATGATTTATAAGAATAGGAAGCTTTAATTTTGTGTCCACCGATTTTGGGTTTTTAGTTTAGTTTACTTTCTTGATTATCATTCGGCCTTTTCACTTTGGGAGACTTTAGTCTAAAAATTGCTAAAAGAGAAAAGTGAATGATTATTGAAAAGAAGCATTGAAAGATAAAGAGACCTATTAGCATTCATGTTTCTGTTCCTTAAATTTCATTGTTATTGGGTTTTTGTTTTAGTGGATCTTTTCGATTAGCATTCATTTCCATAAGCTTTTGGGAGGATTTTAGTGTAGAAGCCCCTCCAAAGTAAAGAAATGAGAATGTCCCTCGATAAAAGTACGCTAAAGGAAAAAAATAATGATTTCTGGCTGAAAAACCATTAACAGAGTGATCACTAGTGCGATGATTTGTGTTTAAAGCTGAAACTGCCAGTATGTGCTGTCCTAATTTGTATACTGCATCAAGGATACTAACTGAATGTTGTATGCTTTTAGGGACTGTTTTGGGTTTTTCATACGCTCAAACTCGAAATCTTCTTACTCCAATTACTATACACGCTCTCTGGAACTCTGGAGTGATCTTGCTTCTCACCTTTCTTCAGGTAAATTGCCTACTTCTTGTGATTTTTTTTTTTTATCTTTTTTGGATGTCCCACATTTTCTTTGCACTAGAGAATGACATTTTCTTCACTATATCCTCCATCTTCAGCTCAACATGAAAATACTGGTTTGACTTCATCCCTCTCATTCTTTTCTTCAAAATATGTCTTGTAGTTCTATGGCTTAGCTAATAAGCCGCTGTTGGAGATTTGTAACTGGAAATTGTGCTGGCTTTGGTAGTGATATTAAGAAATAGTGCTTTAACCTCTCTTTCTCTCAAACAGAGTGGATATAATAGTGGTTCAGAACTTAAGAGTGGCAACAGAATAATAAAGAGCTCTTTTTTCATTTTCTTCTCCACTTTTTCCCAAATGTGCATCAATTTACTCGGAATTTTTTTTTTGAAAACCTATTCATCATACTGATTTGAGGTCCCAACGTTGTGTGATTGCGATAAGTGAGGGCTAAGTGCTATACCTGTTATGATTCAATCTTCAGGCAAATGATTGTAACCTTATCTTGAATCTTAAAGGCTTCAATATTACAGTAAAGTTTTTTGTGGCAATTACTGAGAAGTGCTACCCCTTGTTGTTTATTTGTAGCTCCAAGGGTATGATATCAGGGAATTGTTGCAGAACTCTTGATAGGTATTGCATTTCTCTCTCTCTCTCTCTCTCTCTCTCTCTGAAGTTATGCAGTGTGCGCTGGTTCCTTTATTCAGTTTTCTGTTTTCTCTCATTGTTCAATGTATTTATATTATCTTTCAACTTGTCATTTTTTATTTTTTTTTATCGGCTTCAACTTGTCATTTTGATTTCCCAAGTACCCAAAAAAAAAAAAATGTATCCATATTATAATTTTTTTTTTTTAACCGTCATTGTTTCAGTTTTCTTGATTTAAGGAGAATGGCGAATGGAACCCAATATTGAATGTGTGAAGGTTTAGTCTGTCCACCATGAGACCATGACAAGTAAGCGTGCTTTTTAGTGGAAGAATTCGGTAAGCTTTGTTTTCCAATCTTCTTTGACTTTATCTGCTTACTGAAATAATTCAACCATTTTGGGGGGCTGTCACTGAAGCTTCTTTGACGAATGAACCTCAAGGTCGTGTAGAAACCACAAGAGCTTCCACACATTTCAGCATAAAAAAGTAAGGCAAAAGGAAAGCTATGGCGTTTTGAGATGTATTAAAGTGTTCTCATATTACAATATACTCATTATGGGTTATTACATTATACTCATTGTGATTTGTGGGTCATGTATGGTGAATTGGTGATCTAAGGTCTTGAACACGAATTTGGGGCATCCCTTCATAACCTATGGGCAATCCTCTGCTATTTGGTTCAATACATTTCCTTGATAAAACACTCGTCCTGGTCCTCCTGGCCGCATGAAGATTTTTTCTAGCGCATTGCATGGAAGATTACTGATTATGTCGGAAGTTGTGCTGCTCTTTGTCCATTTTAAACCTTGAGGCACCAATTTCTTCGTCATTAACAACCAAATCAAAGTTACGTTACCCGGAAGCATTACATATATCTCCCGTTACAACAATCTACTGATGCTAATTTACAGCTGTAGAAAGAAATAACAGGAAATGTTCACCGAACAATATTGTTAGTTCAGATTATTTCGCCTGTCTTTTGGTTATTTTGTTAAGAACATATCCAATGGTCGCTAATTAAACTGTCCGAGTGTGCACAGGCTTGCAATCGTGAGAGAGATGAAGAGAGAATTGAGCAAATTGAGCTCAAGTACGTTAGTTCATTCAATAGCCCAAAATCCAGCGACAACACAAGCATTGTTCCCCACAAGGTTACTAAATGGGGTACGAAAAACATGAGACAAAATCCACCACAGCTTTAGGATAGAAAGATTACAAGTAAATAACAGGAAAAATCCAAAAATTAACAAAGTATCGACATTGAAATAATAGGAAGAGCAAAATACTGGAATAATTGATTTGTTGATAAACTCAACAAAAAGTAATCCTTCAATAATGGAAGTTTCAAACAGAGCTCAATAAGCTACAAAAGCATATTTAAACCTCACATTACATGTTTTTTATCCAAGTCAATAGCCGCATCCAAAAATCTCCCAATAAAAGGGTATTAATCTTCTAAGCTCAACTTTTGGTGGCTTGCTTTTCTTTGGCCTTCTGAATCTTCAAGACCTTCTTGACAATCTTTTGCTCTTCCACTAGAAAGGCTCTAATGATCCTAAAAGCATAAACACAGTGCTAAATAAAGATCTGAACAACAGAATAAAACAAAGATGAATTGTTGCAAGAAACATACCTTTCCCTCACAGCACCTCCAGACAACACCCCACCGTAAGCACGGTTTACAGTCCTCCTGTTTCTAGATAATCTAGACCTCCTATATTCGGCAGGTCTCAAGTGAGGAATCTGACATAAAATCGACAAAGTATCATGAGTTTGAGCGGTGCCCAGAATCCATATTCATAGTCACAAAGATGAGGAAAATACAGCGACAATAAGAAAATAGCACTAATTCCCAAGAAATACAATGTCCATTTACCATGCCTTGCGTTGTTAAGGAAAAGGAATGTGTACTTAAAAACTCTTGCTTTACGACTAACATAATAGAATAACGAGACAGGACACAAATATGTGGATCTAATCTGACAGCATACTGCTGCTATACAACAGTGAATGCAAACATCATGATGTGTTGTAAATGGAGTTTAGAACCAAAGGCAAACCAATTCTTGAAGTTACACCTACACCCATCAGCAGCAAATATAATACTTCCAAATTATGCTATAACCTTACTAGGACAACAGGGCAAAAATGGCCAAGAACAAATTTAGAGACAAGCCACTTAGCTGATTCAATGTCAGAATAAAAGGGACATTCTTGCCCCAAACCCCGACTCAATCTTAAGAATGCAGGACTCAAGAATGCATTTATGTCGTGGCCAAAACACGAGAGGCAACCACCGAGTTATATTTTTGTTTCATTGTACAACAATCAAATGAGATTTTGCAACAGTAGCTTCATGGGTTTGGATACCACGTAATGTTCTTTCAGCCCCACTACCAAGTCATATGTGCCAATTGTAAGTCTTGACATGTTTTAACTCAACAAACACAGTTCTAGGACATAGCCCTCATCCAACCCTTGATCTAGAAAGGGAAGTGACAGTCCAAATTGACAAGAAATGGTACCATTCCAGAATTGTTATTGCAAAGGAAACTGATGACAAGGGGAAAAAAGATTGCAATGCAAGTGATTTAGCAGATTCAAAAATAACTTACCCCTTGTATTCTCTTCCCTGTAACAGGGCACTTGGGACCACTTGCCCTCTTCTTCGTGCTCTGATACACCAACTTCCCACCTATTATCCCAAAAAACACAAGACCACCAATATGAAAACAAAACCAAATCCTATATTGCCTAAACCAAAGTGAAAAGTCCTATTTAAATTGCTGTGAATATCAATGTGATATCTCAAATAGGAATTTCTTAGCTTACAAACAAAGTTGGAAATTGTGTTTGGGAGGCTTTATCAGCACGGATTTAAAATAACTACTTATGACAGTGACTTGAAATCCTTTTACATTTTACTCAAACAAGGATCCAAACAGAACATATATTCTCGATCCCAATTCCATCTTCCACTCTAACCTATTATGTGCGTTAAAAATGAACGAAAAAATGTATAAAATTGACATCTATCCAAATCAAACCCATCTCACAAATATCATAAAAATTTGGTCTATCGATTGCTATAATACTATCCATTTAAACACATTTCAATGGAACTATACAAAATACTCCCTTGGATACAAAACTAAATCACTGTTCTTAATTAGCGTGAAACATTATACATGGAAGTACTTTAATTTTTTATCTGATTTACAAAACAACTCTCTATAATAGACAAACAATATGGGTGAAAGGAGCATATACACACAAATATATAGAGGGATATATACACACACGCGAGCAGTTTGCCTATTTGTGGACACCACCCGGGTTCATTTCGATGATCTAAAATCGTTTACTTTGTAGAACTCGACGAACACTCAAATTTTGCCAAAAATCATGTTCATCAGACTCAACACGTATCTTTTGGAGAACTCAAGGACACTAGATTAAATCCATTTTTCTTAAGCAAAATGTTCTGAAATGAGATTGATCGATAACCATCTCCGATGGACATGATCTTCCGCGCGATTGAGATTCTCACAACAAAGTGAACATTTTAAACCATTAAATGGAAGCAGTACCAGGGGTTTTGACGATCCTGTGCTGGTTAGATTTGGTGGCATAGCTATGCCGTTTCCGATACGTAAGCCGTTGCACCATCGTCGAGCTGCGGGCTGTTGCTCCACCACTCTCTCTCTCTCTCCTCTTTTGTGGCGGAAGCAGAAGGGGGTTTTAGAAGAGGAGAGAGGAGGATATATGTACAGAGGAGTTTTGCGTGTGTCGCCCTAGATCGTACGGTTGATATGGAATTAAAATTCTCTTTGGTGTTTTTGAACGGTGAGGATCGGTATGAAGAGATCCACGGCTGGATTCGGTCAATCGGGTAAGAAAAAGAGACAAGTCGGATTCTCTTTGTTAACACGTGGCCGTAGAGGTGTCAAACGTGCGTGCCGTGCCATAAACTTCCGTGCCAACTGTGCTTCGTGCCGTGCCGTGCCTATTTACTTCATCGTGCCTTGTCGTGCCGTGACGTACCGTGCTCGTGTCATGCCGTGCCGTGCCATGCCAATTTACTTTATCGTGCCGTGACGGGCCGTGTCTTTTTTAATTCGTGCCGTGCCCAATTAATTAATCGGGTCGTGCCGTGCCGTGCCATTTTCTTAATCGTGTTGTGTCGTGTCGTGCCTTTTTTATCGTGTCATGTTGTGTCGTGCTTTTTTTTTAATCGTGTTGTGTCGTGCCGTGCCGGCCCGTTTACTTTCGTGTCGTGCTGGCACGTTTACTTACTCGTGTGCCGGACCGTGCCGTGTCGTGCCTTGCCTTTTTAAATCGTGTCGCCAGTCGTGCCATCGATTTTCTTATAGAGAAAATGTAAATTGTAAGGGATGCAATGCAAGTATTATAAAACTTAGTCTATAAAATTTATTTTTGGACAATTTCAACCTATAATAATTTATTTCATTGAAAATTTTAAGCCAGTAACTCGGTAAGTAGTAGTTAGCATTAAGCC
>JAXBDA010007898.1:0-16305 GCA_036023075.1 Gaultheria prostrata
ATAGCCCAGCCCGGCCCACCCGAAGATTGGCCCGCCCTCACGCCCGACTAGGATAAGCCCGTGGGACGGGCCTGGGCTTCATCTTTTGAGAGATAGCCCGGCCCGCTAAAAAGAAAAAGCCCGCTAAACCCGGCCCACGGGCGGGCTTGGGCTGGAAGTTCCCGGCCCGGCCCGGCCCGATGATGACCCTTACATACAATCACGTTTATAAGGCTTTGATGGCATTTGTAAAAAGTATTGACAGCTCAATGGAGGGATCAGTTGCAAAGAACCTGGGTGTCGAGAGAAATCTCAGCTGAGACATGTAAATTCACCCAAACCGATTGAATATCATTTCCCTAATAATGATAACATACTCAGACATGTTTTGGCTAAAAAAAGTCACCTAGCTTTTTTTTTTTTTAATATTTTCTCGCATTTGTTAGTTTGGTGTCAAACTTTTGTGGATTATTGATTTTTCTGGACAAAAGGAATCAGAAAAGTAAAAAAACTTTGATCCAAACTTAAATTTTTTGAATAAAGACAAATATCATCCAAGAAGCTAGATTTTTTTGGCTTTATTCAATTTACTTTGAGTTTGGGACATAATTTTTTACTTTTCCGAGAAAAAATCAATAATCCCCAAAAATTTAACACGAAGCTTATAAATTCTTTAGCCAAAACGGACGGCCCGGACCATAACTTGGGATTCAAAATTAACAAAATATAAATGGGTTTTGGGTATATGAAACACAGAAGGCAGGGTAATTAGAGGCAACCTGAATTGAATAAGCAAATGAAATTTTGGTGTAAGCATTGTCGAATTCCATGCTTATTCAATATCATTTCTCTAACACAACATACTCAAACACCGTAACTTTGGTACTAGTAAGAATGGTACGTACGTTTTTGTATATTATTCATGAATCCTATCCAGATTATAAGGTTCAGAAATTGCATTTCAAAAGGTACTGTTGTCTAATGGAATACAGAAGCGATGTAGTCATGACAATAAAACCGAATCATCCCAAGAACTACTGAGACATCAAAACGTCAAATAGTTATCGAGAGAACGCCTAAACCACTACATATCACGTCAATGTTGGAGAAACCCAAAGCGCAGGTGGCATACGCTTGAGTTTTGACTTTAGAATGTAATGCGATCCGAAGCTTCCATTCTCTAAGTTGTAAATCCCCATGTCACAAGAACCAAAAGGGAAACAACGCGAACACGAATACGAATTGTAATCATCAGTATAGTAGATGGAATTCGGCTGGCACCCATGAAAATCTGAAGCCGATATAGCAAGGGAATGGTTTTCGCCCAAAAACAAAGCATCATCTCCCAAACTGTCAATCTCAACCCAGACTGATTGCCCCGTCTGATCAATTGGATGTTGTAGCCTCAAAACATTGAATTTCATAGTGAAAAATTGGTCATAAGGATCCTTTCTTTCTAGGTTCCTACAAACCAGAAGTAGGTCTCCGCGAGACGATTCCACAATGTACGCCTTATCAGGAGCACCCAAACTCTTTGGAACAATATACCTCAGATGGTATCCAACATCAGAATCACCGGTTAATATAAAGAGACACAACAGCACCATAGAATTGCAACGCATATATCTGGCCTCTATAGGCAATCACATCCTTGAATAAATGATCACCACAATCGACGTAAGTCCAGGATTTGCCACCTAACTTGATGAAGGCCAATCTATTGAAACTGCCATATATTGCCACCACCACACAATCATTTGGACTCGAATAAGGATCCGCAGATAATATAACCTTTTGCATCTCGTACTCGTATTTGTAACGGCGAGTCATGTGAAATCTCTCATGACCGAGTCGAGTTATGAGGGTAGGGAGACAAATGTTCCTTTCTGAGAAGGGGTTTATGAGGGTCACCTCCAAATTCTCTTTCACAGCGATCAACCAACCGTGTGAAGAACCACAGAACCTCCTATCATAAGGCACATGAACCTGCAAGTTGTAAATCTTGTTTTGTGTAATGCTATACAGACTCTTCTTTTTGTGGCTTCGATCTTTTGTCGGGACCAGTAAGAATGGGATTTGTTTATGCTGCGTTCCAATTCGACTATGCTTTCGATCGAGAGCAACAGAGTGCCATGGTTTGCTCACTGCACTAAACCGGACATAGTTAGAGAGTTCGACTATCTTTTCCAAAATGGAATCAAGAATGTGCCCAGGTAGCGATGCCTAGTCTCGTCATGCTGATTCCGCCATACTCTTCTCACCTTCACGAGCACACCATAGATATGAAAACAGTGCTATACAGATCTAAGTGCTAAACACAAATAAAGGCTTGTGGCTTTTCTGGCACAAATTGACAAAGAAGATGAAAACTAAGGCAACAAAGATACTAGTTACGAATTTCCGACAGCATGCATAATTGAATATGCAGATAAAAGATTCAGCATGACGATTGCAAGAAAAAAAATCGGAAGAGATAGAAGAACATTCACCCAAATCTTTACCACAAATCCATTCTGATATGATGAACAATTGAAAATTAGACTAAGATAAAAACAAGGGAAAACTAGAATGAATGATTCAACGTGTCATGCCATCAGTTACCATAACTGCCTTTAATTTCCTAATGTCTGTTGGAGTTCAAGCTTGTGTTCATTTGTTAAAATAGTTCGTTCAAGATCAGTTTGTTACATCAATAAACTAAGACTTTGCATAATTTTTTACAGCTAGTCAAAGATTTCAAACCAAGCTCGAATAAGCTTTTACTCGGCTTGTTTGGCTTCTGATGTATAAAAGTTTCAAGTTACTCCCCATCAGCCCGTATTTGGTTATAGAAAAGCTTGTTTGAGTTTAGCTCGTCCCATGAAAAGCTAAGCTTGAACGTACTTTCAAAATCCGTTAAGTTTTCAAACAAAACAACCACATGCTCTGCCCCTATGAAGTATGGATACTTCATAGGAGTGTAGTATCTATATTGTACCTGTATTGGATACGAAAACTCCTTCTTTTTTTTGAAGAGCAAAAAATATTTTATTAATCTTTGGAAACACATTACAAAGATTAAAAGGATCCAACGAACAAGGCATCACAACGGAGCAAGAGAAAACCAACAATGAAAACTCGCGCTCCCAGGATCAAATGCCGCCAGGACTCAAAATGAAAAAACCCACACGAAAAGGTTGGCAAGAGATGCTCGCGGATACTTAAGCCAGAAGTATCCACCTTTTAGAAACCAACTGTATCCTATTTTTTATATTTTCTCATATGGCTGTATCCGTACCCTATCGTGTATGAAATTTCCTTGTCCCGTATCAGTATCCATGCTTCATAGCTCGGCCCATTGGGAAAAAAATGCAAATTGACCAAAACTAATGAGCATGAGAAGCTACAACGAATATGCTTCTCAACTGTGAAGACTATATAGAACACACCCAGGGGTTGTTCCATTGGTTAGGGCGAGTGTTAGGCTTTGGATTTTGGATGTAAGGTCTGGAGTTCAATTTTCCACCGGGCGAGTACCCTTACAGTAAGTGAGGGGCCGTGAGTCCATGACTGGTGTGGCCACGCTAGTTCCCGGAGGTTTGGGTCATGCAATTATTGGATCTATTAGTGACCTGGTTGTGGATTGTTCCTTTCTCATAAAAAAACAACAAAAAAAACAGAACGTCTGCAAAAGGGTACTAGCAGCACATACGAGAGATCTTTGCTTTTTAGACCATGCAAAGTTAGATTAAATTACTTGTATCTGCTACAAACATATAGGAGTATATTCCTTTTTACACGAAAACTTTCGATTGCGATTTGAAAATCAATACCTCTGGAGGAATTCGTCTCTTCCAATTGTGTAGGAGTAGCAGTAATCCAGCGAGTCGACCGATTGATGGCCGAGAGAGGTGGAGAATTTTTATGGGTTAGGGATTCTTCTTTTGTATTAATAGAACAGGAGTGCACCGTAATTAGGAAACAGAATCTAACCAAATCGTTTTGGGTTTCAAAGGGGAATGAAAATAATTTTCACAACCCCATTTTACAATTCACACCCCTTTTTTGTCTTTATCTTCATGAGTTTACAATAATACCCTTGGATGTGTGAAAAAAGATGTATTAAAAAAGGGCAATATTGTAAATTCATGTGGATAAAGATAAAAAAAGGCAGTGTGGATTGTAAAATGAGGGGTGTGAAAATCATTTCCCTTTTAAAATATTATTCTCATTTCTCTCTTTCTGTCTCTCTCCAGTCATTAAATCCTATTCTAATTATATATTATTCCTATTTCTCCTTTCAATCATTCCCGAAAGCCCAAAATTCAAAATCCAAAACCCAAACCAAACATAACCTTAATGTTTCAACGTGTTTTTTCTCAAAAAAAAATAAAATTGTAAACGAGTCCTCCATTTAGGGTACCCATATGGCATCCGAGCCGTCGCATGTGTTTTCAATAGTTCTAATTTAATCTTGGCACTTTGCAGATTCGAGCCATCCATTGATAAAATGAAATGCAAGTCGTTGATTGCTGTTGATGAAATCCACACCGTTAAATGCCGAGATCAATGGCTCGAATGCCGCACCGCCCCATAGCACCCCGGATCCAATAAACACGTGGTTATTATTGTTTATTTGTTTTGTACTTTCACTTCAAATTTTCTGGAAAAATAAGGAAAAAGAATGACAACATTAACATGCTAACGACAATACTCCACGTAACTTTTGCAAGGTGAATTTACTTCTCGTGCTTTTGCATATCTGTCGACATTTTCAAGGTAAATTTACTTCTCGTGCTTTTGCATATCTGTTAACTTTAAAAGTATAAAATAAAGATGGGCTCATATTTTTCATTTAGTAATGCAGAAATTGAACATTAGAATCGAATTGGTTCATGTTGATTTATATACAAACTCGCTGATGTTCGTGTTTGAAGGCACATGTGACAAACCTAATATTGTTTAACTTGACATCAATTACTACTCAACTAATCCAATTTAGCTCCATTGGATTTCCCTTTTGCAAGTGGTGGGCCCGGTAGCTAACTCATGCGTTAGAGCTTTTGGATGTTCCACACTGCATTCCGGGATTGAGTCTATTCTATTGGATGTCCCAATGTAATAGAATGGGAATGAAGAATGACAAAAAAAAAAAAAAAATCCCTATTAAGTTGTGGAAACCACAAATAAAAAATAAATTGTAAAAAATGTTTGAAAATATAAAATAAAATATCACCAGCAAAGAGTAAAAAAGTGAAAGTCATACCCCACGTAATTTCGTTCTCTTAGCACAGAAGTTGCATTTGATTTCAAAATTGGAATATAAAAGAGAGAAATTGGAAACAAATCAGAATAAAGATTTGGTATATGTTTGCTATTTTCTCAAAGATAATCTCATGCCGTATGAGTTATTTATTGATGAGCAGTTGAATTCATAAATTTGAAAACAATCCACTTCAGCTGTGGAAGAGTTTGGTTCATTTATTTAGTGAAATCTTTCCTCTTGTTGCTTGTAATTTATTGGATACACCTTAGGGTATTTATAAGATCTTTGAATCTCTTTGTAAACCCATTTATAAAACTTTGTTGATTGTGGAATTGGATTTCGTTCCCATAGACGTACGTCAAATTAAGCTTGGAGGAACTAGGTAAAAATTGTATGTGTCTCATACTCTCATTTGATTGTGATTTACGCATTTCGATCGAATTTTATTTGCTGCTCATTTTGCACTTCCTCCGTAATTTATACTTGTGGGAACAACAAAGTTTCCTTACTTTTAATGGGATAAACCTCCACGCACTCATTGGAGCCTATAATGGAATCGCGGATCTAAAAACAAAGATAAAGAAGATAGGATATGGGGTTGTTGCTCTGCAGCCCGTGCATTGTACGGTACAGTGTATATTCGGACCATTCATTGCTCAGATGGACGGTTCAAATTTCATCTCGGCACTTTTGCAATCGAACCATTCATTGTCATGCATGCAAGATGAAATATGGGCTGTCTATCCGAGTAACAGATGGTTCGGATGTACACAGCACCGTGCTGTGCACATGGCTGCACGGATCATATGGACATTGGCTCCTACAACAAAATAAACACATTTGTTCACGCACATAACTCTTTTATTTTTTGATCTCTTTAATAGTACCAAGTATCGATACAATTGTAATCCCTATTGCCACAACAGAATGTGCGAACTTATGTTTCCATATAGAAATCCGTCCCAAGAATAACTTGTCCCCTTCAGCATCTCGATCTTTCGGTACACTTCAGAACTCCGGAACCCTTCGTCAATGACCTCAAGGATTTTGCATCTGCTACCGGGAAGGCCTCTTCGCGGGTATAGTGGGGGTCCACGCCACTATCATCACCACCGGACGTCTGATCGAAACAAGCTCCGTTCTCAAAAACATCCTTCACTGATTTGAAATTCCAACTCGGCATTCCGGCCTGGTAATTCTTCTTCCATGTCACCTATCAATCAATAATGTCATCGGTTAGCGAAAAGTGTTAAACTTGCTACCCTCCTACCAATGTTATAGAACTGGAAAGCAATCGGATTTATTTTTTTACCTCTTTTTTCCCTTCTGGCGCAACAAAAAGATTTGCCTGACTCTTGACACTTGGATTCATGCTTCCTCCAATTGCATAGAGGCCCCATCCCTGGTATAGATTGTTGACAACATGTGCGTATCCATGGCGGACCCTGTAAATTTTCCATCAGATAATGTGAGATCATTTGTTGAACAGGAAACAAGGCTAAATTTTGGGTAAAATACTGTTAGCTTTGGTAATGAGATCTTTGATTCATGGTCTAAATTTCTTTGATGATACATTTTGCAATTTTCACACTTCTATGTAAGCTTTTTTGGGGCTCTCTCACACATGAAGTTACCATGCGACAAGAAATTTCATACAGTTTGAATACAGAATGAGATGACCATTTGTGACCGTTTCATACAAAAGTAAAGCATCTACAATTATGAATTCCAATTTGAAGATTATATCATTCTGAATCGTTTTTCTGAGTGAAAATTCTAATGTTGAAACCATATTTTCGAGAAACATAAATTGTTACCTGGGCATCCTCTGATGGCAATTAGGGCCAAAACGGTTGAACACGACGGTAACCTTCATGTTCCGGTCTCGGATGTACCCATCATCGTGACCCAAAAGCATGACTTTGTTCTGGTCCCTGAACCAGTTATTTGAGATGGTAACATTGGACGAGCCACGAGTGACGTCGATGAGACCGTCCTGGCACGAGTACAGGGTGTTATGGTCTAGCCAAACTTTTGATGCGGAGACCACCCGAATAGCGTCCCCGTCTATGGGGCCAAGGTGTTGGATGTTCCCGTCGGGACCCATGACATCCCCTGGCGGCTGGGACTTGCAGCTGTGGATCCGAAGCCCGTGGATGATAACATTGTTCACCTGATGATACAAGTTCCATTATTAAGCCTAGTGGAAATTTACAGAAATCCACAAAACAAAAATGAAAAATTTTCTCGAAAAGAGAAATGAGTGGTCCCGATTCGAAGTGACGTGAATCTGAACCATTCATTCTCTTTTTTGGATATTTTTGGGAAAATTTTCCCTTTACCCTACTAGCCCTCGTAAAACATGGAGTTGGTTAGTTTTTTCAAATACCGGTCAAACTTCAAAGTTAGTTAACATGAAGTATACTTCATGCAACAACAATTGATTTTATACAATACACTTTGTGTTGCATTTGTTGAAGGTTTGGGTACCTTTAGCACGGTAATGCATGCACCGCCGACGATGTCAACGTCTGCGCCACGGCCGTCAATGGCTGTGAAACCGCTAACAAGGAGCGGTTTCTCAAGCTTGATTTTCATATCCTTCTGGAACGTGATCCACACCTTCCCCTTGACTTGGGTCGCCCCGTACCTCAGCGTTCCAGGCCGTGGGTTCAACGCGTCATCAGAAGGATCCGTCACTTTGTACTGCGTAACGCCCCAGCCCATGTTGTTGAGCATCTTCCCAGCAAACCCCACCGAGCAGGAGGCGAGGTGGTCCCTGTGTTTATGCCAATGTGGGTCCCACCTCCAGCAGGAATCGATCACGTTCAGCTCTTTCGATCTCTTGGCAAGTGTGGTGGTTGGACAGAGGAGGAGGAGGGTGGAGGTAAGGACAATGGCCAGAGCCAATGTTGGGAAACAGGAGGAAGCCATTTTCGAGAGATTTCGTTACAGAAAGATGTAGCCGACTCCAATTAATTGGGACTTAAGGCTTGGTTTGGTTTGGTTTGGTTTCAAGACAGAGAGAGACGATGGGAAATGGTTGTGGAATGAAATAGGTGAGGGAAGGGGCCGGTATTTATAGGTGGTAAGGTGAAGGGGGTTTAGGGATATGGCTTTTGATGTGGTTAGTTTTTGCTGGAGTTGTTGATAGAGATGAACTTACGAGTGGCAAGCTTCGAACTGATTAGCTGTACATTCCAAATGTGAAGAGAGAGGTAGGGAGATATGTATAGCTCTTGAAGAGAGATCTAAGCTGTACTTCTAAATTTGAAGAGAGCGAGAGAGAAACATGGGTGTAACTACCTCCAGAAGTGCAGGAATTGTGGTAATGAGCCAAAATTAATAAACCAATATCTAAGATTAGCTTTTAATAAGTGCTGGAACCAGCACTGTTCACCATCTAAGTTTAGTATACCGCAAGTATCAGTAACATCATCTTATTTATAGCTTTAGATTTAGAGTATTCATATCCTTGTGGACTACAACATTTAATGTCAATTCGGGTCTTCCTCTCCTTGCAGCGTTACTGCCTAAATCTATTCTATCAACTCTATTAACTACTGTATCTACAGGTCTGCGGTAGATATTTCCAAACCTTATTTTATTTTCCTACAACTTCTCTCCTCTATAGGTGTTATACCCACCATCTCACGAACGGTTTCATTTCTAATTCTATCTTTTGCAGTCTTAATTACTACACATCCATCTCAGCATTCTCATCTCAGATACACCCATCTCACTCACTTCTTGTTTAAACTGCATCAGGAAAATAAAATAGTTTTATCTCTGTTAGTGGGTAATTTAATGCTAAAAGGCTATAATACATTTTAATCTAATGTGCCCTAACTCCTACCCGTACTTAGGGGTGGGCGTCGGGTCGTGTTGTGTCGTGGTCATGTCGTGTCGAATCGGATTCATGTCAAATCGGGTTCGTGTCGAAATGACCTGTTTTACTAATCGTGTTGAAAAACGGAACCCTAACTCGACCTGTTAATATTCGTGTTGTGTTCGGGTTGACACAATTAACTTGTAAACGATCTATTTAGACATATTCGACCCGAACCCAACACGAATTGACACGATTAATTCGTGTCATTCTCGGGTTATGCGGGTTAATTCAGGTTAATTCTCGAGTTATGCAGGTTAATTCGTGTCATTCTCGAGTTACCGTGTCGATACGAATAGACGAACAGGTTAATTCGTGTCATTCTCGAGTTACCGTGTCGATACGAATAGACGAACAGGTTAATTCGTGTCATTCTCGGGTTATGCGGCCGGGTTGAACCCGAACCTGACCTATTTACTAATCGTGTTCTCGGGTCGTGTCATATACGTGTTTCGTGTAAGAAATACTCAACACTAACCCGCTAACTTCGTGTCGTGTTCGGATCGTGTTATCGTGTCGTGTCATAAATTTCTACCCTACCTGTACCTGTACTATTTTTTATATTTTTTCTTATCTCCGTATTCGTACTGTATCGTGGGCGACATGTGTACAAACTTATATTTCCATATGGAAATCATTCCCACGAAAAACTTGTCCCTTTCAGCATCTTGTTGATCTTTCGGAACTCTACGTCAATGACCTCACGGATTTTGCATCTACTACCGGGAACATCCTTATTTGGAATTCTAATGCGACATTCCATCCCGGCAATTCTTCTTCCATGTCACCTGTCAATCAAGATTTTTATCGGTTAGTAAGTGCTGAGATGACTCATCTCAGATGAGCCAAAGTTAATAGACCATCAAAGATTAGCCTGTAAAAGTGCTGGAACCAACATATGTAGACTTATTTATCATTTTAATTCTTATAAAATACATCAAGTTTCAATTTCGTCTTTACAAAATAATTTGTGTCAATTTCATCCTTGTAGTTTCAAACGAATTTCAATTTTGTCCTTCCGTCAAATTAATGACGGTGGCAAACGGAAAATGCTTAAAATACTAGAAAAATGTTATAAATGCCGGAAAAAATTATTATTCTCCAAAAAAATTACAAATTTTTTTTAAAAATACTGGAAAAAAAGTCATTAGACAAAAATTTTATAAAAATTTTCTAATGACTTTTTGTAGAGATTAATTATTCGTATCGACGAGAGGAATCAGAAAATATAAAAATATGGGTCGAAGTTAAAAAAAAAAAATCATATAAGACGACACTTGATATCAAAAAAAAAAATAGTCCTCTCATCGATAAATATGGGCCGAATTAGACAAAAAAGATTTTCCAAAGACTAAAGAATACCAAATAGCTACAGTATTTTTTTTTGTTATAAAGTGTCGGCTTTAGTCCAAGGGGTGTTTTAATTTCTCCAACCATGGTTGGATTTCTCTCTTTTCTCCCTCCAACTTGATGTACACATTGTCAAATTTTCTTCAATAAATTATATTGCCGTTTCAAAAAAAAAAATTGTCGTCTTATATGAACTTTTTAAAATTCGGCCATATTTTATATACTTTTCTGATTCCTCTCGTCGATACGAACGATTAATCTCCAAAAAATCATTAAATAAATTTCATAACCTTTTTGTCTAATGAATTATTTACTGTATTTTATAATTTTCGTCATTAATTTGACGGAAGGGCAAAATTGAAATTCGTCTAAAACTATAAGGACGAAATTAACACAAAATATTTTGCAATGACGAAATTGAAACTTGGTATATTTTATAGGGACTAAAATAGTAGATAAACCACATATGTATTGTTTACCATCTAAGTTTAGTATACCGCAGATAATAACTGGAATAACTCACAACATCCTATTTATGGCTTTTCTGGGGACTAAAACAATGGATTAGATAAACTTTTTTTTTGGGTAACTTAAAACCATTTTATAGAACAAACTCAACAACATGGCAAATCTTTACATCCCAATAGATTGCCCTGAGAAAAGAAACATGCAACCAAACAGAAGCAAAACAGCTGACCCACAAAAGGCAATCCGAACCTGCCCAGGCTAAACAAGCACTTCCATAAGTGTGGATTAGATACACTTGAATATGAAGAGATAGAGAGACAGCAAGAGAGAGTTTCATGAAAAAGGTGATTATTCAGTCTTCCAGGAGCATAGTTACTTAGCGTCCCAACTTCCTTTCCCACCACACAATCATGGAGTCGTATACTTAGATTGTTGGACTACATGACTGTGTTGTGGAGAAGGGTTGGAGCACACTAGGACCACCCAAACTACCGAATCTCAATCAACATCTTGCCACAAATTTGACATAAGACTGAACTCAAACCGTTCTTAATTTCTAAATTTTTAGTCTGATATTTTTTTCGATATTATTTACTTTTCAGAATTTCTTGTTTTGTTTTTTTTTCAAATTTTTTAAGACTAATCATTCGTCTCAACGAGAGGATTAAGAAAAATATAAAATAAGAACCGAAGTTAAAAATAAATTACTCCTAATATTAAACACAAAAATACCAGTTGTTTCAAACTTGTTTCGTATTTAGTGAACATTATAACAAAATATAAACCTAAATATTTAAAGGAGCAGGCCCTGTTTCCACTTGAGCAAGTGGACTCAACATAGGTTTGATCGTGCCGATAAAGAACTAGCGGCGGTTAAAAAATTAAACACAACAGAACACAGTAAAAAAAAAATTAAACCTTTTTTCTTTTTCTTTTTTTTCTCAACCTTTGGAATTTCTTTAATAAACATTTTGCCAGAAAAAAAATTGTCATTTTCAACACCGCAACTTTAATACCATCATAATATCTCTTGAACTCGTCAACCGAATATCTTATGATGTTGTATCTCCCTTTAAGCAACAGAGTCGCCCTATTCTTGACAAGGTCTGCTACTTCACCAAATTGAGTATAAAATTTTTTTACAATCAAGTTGTAAGATGACAATAGTCATGATCTGATGAAGAGATTTGTCTCCTATCTAAAACTAAACTACTACAATGGGCAAATATTTCTTTCTTAATTTATTTTCTCTACACTTGTTTTGCTTGTGACTTGGTTCTGTTGTCCCCAACAATTTCATTATTAAATAGGAAAATGAGACCTCGCAACGATACTTTTCATGACAAACCAAGAGTTTATTTGACACCACTCCAATCAAGAAGATAAGGCTCTAAAGCTCACATGGGCATAAGTCTCCACTAATCTAGCCATCTAAAGCAATCAACTCGATAGTTCACAAGTGATCAAAGCCCAAAAAGTGTGGTGAAATAGTGCTATGCATAAGTGTCGGGATCCACTTCTAACAACGAGCTAGCAGAAGGAACTAATTTTGCCCACGAAGTACAACATAGCAATAGGCAACATTCCTTGATTCAAGTATTCACAAATAAGCTCAATAAGTCTCAATTTCATGCAAAAAGTTCCCACTATTTTTGGTTTTTTCAATTTTTTAATTTTTTGGATTTTCAAGACTCTTTAAATAAACGACAAAGTAATCCCTCCCCCCAACTTGAATAGTGCAATGTCCTCATTGAACGCATAAACACAAAAAGTTAAGGACATAAAGGAAGAGAGAGAGAGAGGAAAGAGATCACCTCGAAATGACGAACAACACAAGATAAAAGTAGGTGGGGAACAGAGACCCCCCAACTTGAACAAGGCAACCTGCAAGTGTTAGTCCGCAAGGCACAAAACAAAAAAGAAAGAAAATAAATGATACTAAAGACTCTATAAAACATTGAAATCCACCACTTCCTTCACGCGAAAGGCACGGGTACTACTTTTCTCCCTAATTTCTCACTTAAATTTGTGTAGAGAAGGTCATCATAACAATCCCGGGTAAGTCATTACTCAACAGGTTACATTACTCAAGGTTTTTCCTTAAAGAAATCAGAGCCAATCGTCTTTTATGACTATCCGAGACAAGGCAATAAGATGGTTAGAAACCCATATACACAAATTTAAGGCTAGAAATTAGGTGGCTATACCGGACCATAGATAGCCGTTCGAGCACGGCTAACACTGGAGTTATCGCAAACTCCAAGTATTTATAGTCTCCTAGACTTGATCGTGATTAACCTCACACTTGATGCTCAAATAATATATTTAATCCTCCTTTTAAAATTCATAATACATGGATCATCCCAAGAGATATCACCCGACTCGACCACAAGAATATTAAACAATTGATCTAATAATCGAGTCGGAATTGCTCCGCTAGTCACCATTGAATTAAAATCTTTATGCCAATGAAAAATATGCTTAAAAGGTAAGGTCCCAACACTCTCCCCACAAATTAAGACTGGACACCACATCTCTTCACATTCCACCCCTCCATTCGTACTGTGAATATTTACACAAGAACCACCTACCCCCCAACTTGTAGTACACTTAACACGTCCATCGTCTAGTGTTGTAACCTCTACAAATTCTACGCAAGGATTCCACGATTCTAATGGCAAAGGCTTCGAATCAAGCTCTAATAGAGACTTTGTAAAAGTCGGGGACACCTAGAAGAGTGGGTACAGGCTTAATTTGGGATTTCCGAGAAGAGATATCCATGAGGGGTGTGGATTCAAGTAAAGTGTTAACCTCCTCTCTGGATTTCTCAATATCTAAATCCTCAAAACCAAAATGTGTCAAACATGCAGCCAACGGGTCGTGAGCCACACTATATGGCAACACCTCCTCCACAAAGTCCTTCATCACATCGACTGCAAAGCAGTCTTCCTCCACATTCGAGTGCTTTGTGGGATTGTAAACATTGAGCTTAAGCGTCATGTTCCCAAAAGTCACCTCCATCTCTCCACTCCTCATGTGAATATTAGCATTGGTTGTTGCCAAGAATGGACGGCCCAGTATGACGGGAGTTTGCTTTCGAAGTGTTTGCACCGGTTCCGTGTCAAGGACTATAAAATCTGCGGGAAAGTAAAAGTCATTGACCTTGACAAGAACGTCCTCAACTACCCCCCGCGGTACTTTAATCGATCGGTCAACTAATTGCAAAGTAACCGTGGTGGGTTTCAACTCCCCAAGTCCCAACTGTTCATACACTGAGTAAGGGATTAAATTGACACTAGCCCCCAAATCTAAAAGTGCTCGCTCAATGACATGATTTCCTATGACTATGGAAATGGTAGGAGTGCCGGGATCTTGCAACTTAGGGGGTGTGACAGATTGGAATACGGAGCTCACTTGCTCGGTGAGAAGGACCTTTTTGGACACATTTGTCCGAGACTTCCGCTTGTGAGTGCAGAGGTCCTTGAGGAACTTGGCATAATTAGGGATTTGTTTGATGGCATCCAAGAGGGGAATGTTGATATCCACGCGTTTGAATATCTCGAGAGTGTCCTCCATGGATGATCCCTTTTTGGAGAAGGGAGATGGCCCATTTAGAGCAGCGGGAAAAGGGGCTCTAGGCACATAGGGTGGTGCCTTAAAGCCTGTGGTTGTGGCGGTGTGTGGTGAAGTAGTGACTAGAGGGGTTGCCTCCTTGCTGTGCGAACTCTCCTCCCCGAAATCAAATGGGGAGGAGGGAGCTTGGTGCTCCTTATGTTTTGGCTTCTCTGGTCGGGTCTCGACCTCTTTTTCGTTACGAAGAGACATGAAAACGTTCGCTTGTTGGAAGTTATCACTCCCTTGATTACCCTCACATTGGTTTTGACCTCTTGGGTTACGAACCAGTGGACTAGGCAGCCTACCTTCTTCCATACGGTTCACTGTGTTGGCCAATTGGCCCAATTGAGCCTCTATCCGTGAGATGGATTGGGTATGAGAATTGACCTGCTGTTGCATTGCAGACATTGTTTCAATGGCCTTTAGAACCTTATCCTCGAAGGAAGGGTCCCTCGAGGATTGGGCAGGTGATTGCGGATGGGGTGGCTGTTGGGAGTGCGCATAACGATAGGCCGCAGGATTAAATGGTCTGGACCATGGCCTCGAATGTGGGGCAGGGGCTGGGGTGTTATTGCTCCATCCAGGGTTATAAGTGTTGGAATAAGGTTCATTACCCGATTTGGAGAAGCCTTGAGCATTAGAGTACCCCTGAGCAACGTTAACTTGCTCTTCTACAAAGCCAGGAAATTGGGCTGTAGCCGGACAATTAATAACATAATGGGCTGGACTTGCGCATAAAGAACAAGCCTCCTTATAGGTAGAAGGCGGGGCAGAAGTCAAGCCCAAAGTGAGAAATTTGTCAAGCTTTTCGGCAAGAGAGTCAACCTTGAGAACGAGGTCGTTAGAGGGGCTAACCTCATACATACCTCGTGGCTTTGAAGAACTACTAGTGATGGTTGCCCTATCACTGTGTTGGTAGGTGGCATGGTGTTGGGAAGTTTCGCTCATTGTCTCAAAAAGCTCCCATGCCGAATTCTCATCCTTGCTCATTAATGAGCCTCTACACGAGGCGTCAACCATCATTCGATAATGGGGATTCAACCCATCATAAAAACTCTGCACTAACTGCGGCATTTCAATTCTGTGATGCGGACACTTCCTAATGAGATTACCGTACCTCTCCCAGGCCTCATGAAAAGGCTCATCGTCAGCTTGTCGGAACGAAGTAATCAATTTCTGATACTGAGTCATTTTTCCTATGGAGAAATATTTCTTAAGGAATGCGTCGGACAGCTGTCCCCAGGCAGTAATTGAGTTCGCAGGTAAGGTGTTAAGCCAATGTTTGGCATTGTCCTTAAGTGAAAATTGGAACAAAATCAACCTAAGCACCTCTTTTGGAAAATTCGAAATTTGAAGTGTGGAGCTTATGGTTACGAACTCATCAATGTGCTGGTACGGGTCCTCGTTAGGGCACCCGTGGAAATTGGGCAATGCATTCAACATACTCGGTTTAATCTCATAGTGGGTGGCCGTGAATGCTGGCAAGACAATGCAAGATGGTGTGGTATAAGCCGAAGGCAAAAAGTGTGTGTTCAACGGAACGACTGCCTCGGCCTGGTTTGGAATTTCTCGGTCTGCCATTGAATTTAAATCAGTCTCACTCTTAACCCTACGTATCTTTCCGATTTCCAGATTGAGTGGTAAAAGTTTGGGATGCAGAGACCGACGACCAAACATACGCAGATTCAAGTAGACTGAAAGAAAAACAGACTTACAGTGAGTAACGATATCGCTTTTATATCACGGTAACGATGTTCAC